>JAVIAB010000047.1:55346193-55541984 GCA_032433765.1 Megaustenia siamemsis | reverse complement strand
ACAAAGCAATCAACGACAAGTAAGAAAAATGTAACATCCTAAAGGGCGATAATAAAGTTCCTAAAATTGGTAAAATCCGTGGGTCATTCCTCGCAGTGTTCCCAGTACTCACTGCTGATTAAGTCCACCACGAGCTGCTCTTGACGTGTCTCTCTTTCCTTTTCCATCCATATTTTATTGAATAGCTGTTCTTGCAATTTTTTTTCCGGCAGCTCTTCTGCATGTGACTAATAACTCCATTATTTGCTTTTGACTTTTTCTCTGTTTAACTTCAAGACTTTTTAATCACTTCACTATTTGACATGTTTATTTTTTAAAAGAAAACATTCTCTGTCTAAATGTTATTATGGTGTATTTCCCCCCCCCCCCCGTGTGCTCTATCAACATTTATTTTGTTAGCAACATTTGTACGACAATCATACACCAATCTTGGGAGCCGCGATAGCGCAATGGTTAGTGAACTGGACTACAAAGGATAAGGGGTAGGGTTCGATCCAATCGACGGCTTCCGAGTTCACCCAGCCTTTAATGGGTACCGGATTCTTTTCTGTTAAAGTGAAGCGGCACGGGCGTAATACCGACGACATTACCCCAAAAATCATGGCCCCGAAGGTCTGTAAAATTTAGGGTCACTAAAACCATATCCCTAGACGCCACTTGGCGTGACAGGGGTACTTTACTTTTTTACATACACAATCTTTTGGTTTGTGTGTTACTGTGTCCATGACGAGCACTCCAGCTGTGCTATCTAAAAAGAAATATAACCATACGACGGCAACATTGCTTTTCTTAAAGGCAGCAAATACAAACAAACATATACCCTGTTAAACAAACGCAGCTTGAGCTGGTTGGACACGGGGCCCGTATGGATGAAAACAGAAACCATGCATACTTTTTGTACAGAGAGCTAGCGACCGACCCAAAATCTATTGGCCGACCACGCTCTGTTTTAAAGATGTCTGCTTGCGCGACTTGAAGCGTTTAGCATCCACAACAAGATCCTAAAAAAACAAGTCTTAAGGTAGACTGAACTAGCACGGACTGGTCAGGTAGCGCACAAAGGTGGCAGGTGGAAAATAGACAACACACATGGCATGAAAGAGAGAATGAACAAGAATGAAGACGCAGAAAAATATGAATGACAACATCAAAGTCCAACTGCATTATTTTCTGTATGTGGGCTCATCTGCTTTTATAAAATAGGACTATTTAGTCATCATCTTCTTGAGGGAGGGTGAAAGGAAGGAAGGAAATAAGTTTACGTCCCAAGGTGTATATGCATTGGATGTTTCGTTATTAGTTTTACTTACTATCCGTGTGTGTCTTTTTTTGGTTTGTTCCTGCTGAAGGCCTATTGGGCCGAAACGTCGTTTAATCTGTGTCATCCACTAATCACGTAAAGCTTCAACATACCATTTTTTCCTATTTTTTTAATTGTTCCTGTATATGCAATATTATGTTAGTGCTAATTTTTTTTGCAACCACTGGCACATTTTTATAAAATATGGTCAGCATTATACCAGTGCCGTCATTATTTTCGATCGGGATGTTTGTGTTTGTGTGTGCAGACAGACAGAGAGAGAAGGGAGATAATTAACTCTTTACATAGAGCTTTGCGACATGTCATCTTATCATCAGAATATTTTCTCCCCAATCCAACAAGCATATCTCAGCACTGTAAGGTCAGTACCGGAACCGCGATAGCTCAGTGGTTAGGGAAACGGACTACAAGAGACAAGGGGTCGGGTTCGATCCTGATCTACGACCTCCTGGTTCACCCAGCCTTAAATGGGTATTGGATTTATTTTCTGGAAAAGTAAAGCGACACGGGCGTAATACAGACCCCATTACCTCCAAAAATCATGTGCCGAAGGTCTATACAAATTATGATCACTAACACCATAATCCCAATACACCACTTGGCATGACGGGGCTCTTTACATTTTACTTACATAGGTCAAGTTACCTCTTTGCACTGACCTCCTCGGCAGTAACTAGGTTTTAAAGCTCTCCTTTTCATTATTAAATCTCAGTGAGAGAAATTATTCGTTGCCTCGGGATGTCTGCTAGACTAGACGAAAGAAGTAGCTTATAGATAAGAAAAAAAAATATTTACTTCGGAAATTAGAAATAAATGAATTAAATCTTCAATTTCATTCATTCAAATTTGAATACAAACAGTAAAGTCGTTCCAGACAGGGCAGACAAATTATGGAATGTTGCAATAACATTGACCAAATTAGTTCCTGTACTTGCGCAATCTTTGCCCGCACGCCATTCTGGCAGATTAAACCCCTTCCACCCCCCCCCTTTTCTACTCTCTCTCTCTCTCTCTCTCTCTCTCTCTTTCCAGAAATAGTAGCCAGATAAGTGTCGCATTTCAGGCTAATGCATTGCGAATTTTGGTAGAATCTAAATTAATACAGAGCATTAAATATAAACAAAAATAATAATAAATAACGGGCGCTGCGGTAGCTTAATGGTTAGTGAACTAAGGACAAGAGATCGGGCTTAATTCTTATCGACGGCTCCTACGTTCACCCGACCATATACATGTATATGGATACTGGACTTTTCTAGGAAAAGAGGGCGACCTAAATTGGGCACCATTAAAACATTGCCATTTTTTTTTAGGCCGACGAGCGTGAAAAAATACAGACACTAATACCACATTGCTAATACGTCGGCGTGGGGGAGAAAGGTGGGGGGGGGGGGTGTTGGCCTTTACTTATTGAAGAAAGGAAGAAATATACACTAAAAAAATGTTGTTCTGAAATCAAGTGGTTGTCACAAAAGTATGAAAAGTTACCAATTTAAAATGAACAACTTGACCTTATGAAACAACTTGACCTTATGAAACAACTTGACCTTATGAAACAACTTGCTACATGCAGGAAATGCAACAGCTTGATAAACAAACATATTTATAAATAGACTTTATTTATTAGATATGGGTATCCAATCGACTAAAACTGGTCTATTGCACAGTGTAATCGTGCATAAAGTCATGAAAACGTAAACAAATAGTATAACCACAACCATGTATAGTTTTAATAAGACGGCGGGAAGGAAGGAATCACTCAAAGTTTATGACGTTTTTAGCTTTGCGACAAGGGGCGGTTGTCAGTAAAATTACGTCAGTCATCTATAGATCACACAGCTGAAGGCGTCACGAACTTTGGGTGATTCCGGGATTTCTCTTACAGTCTGTAGGCTTTAGTGAAACTAGAATACCATGGACAGCCAAGAAGAGTAATGAAAACGTTCTGAAAGAGGTCAAAGCAAAAAGAGAGCTAATTTCCAATATTAGGAAGAAACAATCATCATTTTTTGGTCATGTAATGAGAAGAGAACAACTGGAATATATTGTAACAACTGGGAAAATTGAGGGACGAAGAGATAGAGGGAAGCAAAGAGAGAAAATACCTGACAGCTTAAGAGAATGGCTTGGCAGAAAGTCAACAACAGAAATGATAAATAACTGTCGAGAGAGAGTGAGAGAGAAAGAGAGAGAGAGAAATGGAGATAGAGAGTGAGAAAGAAAGAGAGAGAAAGGGAGAGAGAGTGTGAGAAGAGAGAGAGCAATGGAGAGAGAGTGAGAATGAGAGAGATAAAGTGAGAGAGAGTGAGAAGAGAGAGAGAAAGGGAGAGAGAGTGAGAAAGAGAGAGAGAAAGGGAGATAGAGAGTGAGAAAGAGAGAGAGTGAGAAAGAGAGAGAGAGAAAGGGAGAGATTGAGAAAGAGAGAGAGAGAAAAGGGAGAGAGTGAGAAAGATAGAGAGAGAAGGGAGAGAGAGAGTGAGAAAGAGAGAGAGAAAAGAAGAGAGAGAGTGAGAAAGAGGGAGGGTGAGAGAGAGTGAGTGAGAAAGTGAGAAAGGGGGAGAGAGTTATTGAGAAAGAGAGAGAAAGAGAGAGAGAAAGAGAGAGAGAGAGAGAAAGAAATGGAGAGAGAGAAAGGTTGAGAGAGAAAGAGGGAGAGAAATAAAGAGGTAGCGCATGTGCGTGTGGCGGACATATTTTCATTGCTCACCTAGTACGATATGGTGTGATGCTCCTCGATTACTGAAACTAGATCAAGAAGATATTTGACGTTACGTATCTTGTAACAAACGACGAGTAACAGATGTCGGCAGTTCAACTTTATTCTGATCGCTGCTATTACCTTCAGCCGAGGACGAAACGAGAGCGTTTGGGCGAGTTCGTAATTTTATACTTTCTGTACTGACATAGACACACTCACTCGCACACATACACTCACTCACACGCTAAAATTACACGTTTAGAGGCTCAAAAACTGAAAAGAGCAACAACAACAAAATATCAAATGTGTTCGGAAACTAGACATACAAAAATGAATTATCAAAAGTCAATCAAATGTAGAAGTAATGGCAATAGCAAGAAAGAAAGAAAAACTAAACATCATAATAGATAATACGACCCTGAAACAAGTAGATAATTCTAAATATCTGGGTAGCACGTTAACACAAGACAATAACCAAGAGACAGATAAATATAAGGTGTAACAAAACATGCCAAGTTATAGGCCAAGTATCAACACTATTAAAAAACAAAGCCAATAACTACGGAAGCAAAAGGGGTAATTTGTAAATCAATTTTTCTACCAACTGTGCTATCAGTGCCGGAATTGGTCGCTGGACTCTAGAACAATAAAAAAGATAACGACCACCGAAATGAAATGTCTCAGAATAATGACAGGAAACAGCTTAAGGGACAGAGTAAGAAACACCGACCTGAGGAAGAAACTCGAAATTGAACCAGCCATCGAATACATAAAGAAACAATAGATAAATTGGTTCGGCCACATAACAAGACAAAAAGAATTAACAATGACTCAAAGAGTCATAAACAAAACGCTACGAAACACCAGATTAAGAAGAAGAACGAGAAAGAGATGGATAAATGGAAAACTAGAGTCACTAGGAGGGATAACACCAGAAGAGGCCAACAGAAGAGCAAAGAATCGCAGATTGTATCTCCCCTCGACGCCAACGGCAATGGAAGAAGGATAGAAGAAAAAGATGAAGAATCAAATGTAGCGGAAATTTGTTAGCTTGATTTTTCAATTGTGCCAGTTTTGAATTGTATGTATTTGTTAGATTAGAAGATAGTATTCTTTATAACACGCATTACTGGTAAAACATTTTACAACGTACACGACAAACATAATACAAATTGTAAAATAATATTTTGAAACTGCGTGGAACAAAGAGAGAGCATTTTTTTTTTTTAATCATTGTCTGTTCATTTTCATTAACTTCATTGTCATGCCGCGTGTGCAAACAGCCTTGACCTTGCCAGCTTCTTTGTCCTTTTCGAATATGTTTTGAACGTGCTTTTTTTTTCAAATGCATTTTGAAGTAAATACGTACACGTGTTTGTTAAATACAAAATAAATACATACATAAAACATATCTCGCGCGAGCATTTGCATGTACAATAATAGCATAATTTTTTTTTTTATTTCTTCTTCGTTCTCTTATTGGAAGATTACATTACATTGTGTTTTACACCTTGCGATAGTAAAATGTATACAGGAAACGACATTGCAGATATAGACAATACTTCGGGGCGAACGAAAGATTGACACCTTGCGATCCAGTGCATGCGTCTTCCGTGTACATTTGATTTTCCATGACCTTCCTGCACGGTGACAGCTGTTAGTAGAGTTGTCTGCCCTAGGTAAGCAGTCCTATAGGAATAATGAATTATTATCATTAACTGCAATCTGTTGAAATGTGATTTTACAGAAGAATGTTGAGAGTACCATGGACTGCTAAGAAGAGTAGTGAAAATATTCTGAAAGAGGTCATAGCAAAACGAGAGCTAATTTCAAATATTAGGAAGAAACAATCATTTTGTTGGCCATGTAATGAGAAGAGAACAACTGGAATATATTATAACAACTGGAAAAATTGAGGGACGAAGAGATAGAGGAAGCAAGAGAAAAAATACCTGACAGCTTAAGAGAATGGCTTGACAGAAGGTCAACAACAGAAATGATAAATAACTGTCGAGATCGAAAGTTGTGGAAAGACATGATCACCTCCGCCAGCAGGCCCGGTACTTGATGATGATGATCACCAACTTAAATAATTGCACAATACAATATATTCAGTTTTTCGCTAGCTGCAAGGCGACCTTCTGCTCATGGACACTTGCCCAAAGTAGTTTCCGCTTTTATTTTTGAATGACAATTGCGGTCTAATATAAACTAGAAGACAGCTTGAGGATGGTCGGATTTCCTGGTCAAGAAGTAGGCACAATCATCAAGACAGGACAAGGAGACTGAGTTATCGAGTCATTGAGTTATTTGCGGGTCATCATCACTGCACTCCGAACATAGACAAGACCATTTTGAGTCTGAAGTGAAAGCTGAGCTCTTACAATCTAGAGACAACTGCAGACTCATTGTCAGAAATAGTAGCCAAAAAAAAAAAAAAAAAGTAAAGACCCCCGTCACGCCAAGTGGCGTATAGGGAATATGGTGTTGGTGACCATCATTTTTACAGACCTTCGGCACCTGATTTTTAGGGTAATGTAGTCGGTATTACGCCCTGCCGCTTTACTTTCTCAGAAAAAAAATCCGGTACCCATTAAGGCTGGGTGAACCTGAAAGCCGTCGATCAGGATCGAATCCGAGCTCTTGTCCTTAGTAGTCCAGTTCACTAACCACTGAGCTATCGCGGCTCTCATAGTAGCAAGAACAACATTGATGAGTAAGACAGCTTGTGAATCTTCAGAACGAGAAAAAGCAGACTTCAAAGGATCAAAATGATCAAGACGTTCGTCTAGAACAATTATATACAATGGCTTGTAGACGAGGCCAGATATAGATTCAAGAAGTAAATTCAAATAATAAATAAGCCCACTTACGATCACAAAATATGAATGGGGTGTTTTCAAGATCTGGACAGCAGGCTAATTATATGGAATAAAGTTCCAGGACTTAAGTGATTGAGTGTGAGATCGCATAGAAAAAATTACAGTGCTGGGGTTATTATGTGTTTTCTTGTCTATAAAAAAAATAGCATTTTTGTTGAATAGAATTTCTTATCTAGCATTTTCTTGTCTAGTATTTTCTTGAATACCATTTTATTGTCTAGCATTTTCTTGTCTAGCATTTTCTTGTCTAGCATTTTCTTGAATAGCATTTTCTCGCATAGCATTTTCTTGTCTAGCATTTTGTGAATAGCATTTTCTTGTCTAGCATTTTATTGTCGAGCATTTTATTGTCGAGCATTTTCTTGAATAGCATTTTCTCGCATAGCATTTCTTGTCTAGCATTTTCTTGAATAGCATTTTCTTGAATAGCATTTTCTCGCATAGCATTTTCTTGTCTAGCATTTTCTTGAATAGCATTTTCTTGTCTAGCATTTTATTGTCTAGCATTTTATTGTCGAGCATTTTCTTGAATAGCATTTTCTTGAATAGCATTTCTTGTCTAGCATTTTCTTGAATAGCATTTTCTTGTCTAGCATTTTCTTGAATAGCATTTTCTTGTCTAGCATTTTATTGTCTAGCATTTATTAACTAGCATTTCTTGTCTAGCATTTTCTTGTCTAGCATTTTCTTGAATAGCATTTTCTTGTCTAGCATTTTATTGTCTAGCATTTTCTTGAATAGCATTTTCTTGAATAGCATTTTCTGTCTAGCATTTTCTTGAATAGCATTTTCTTGTCTAGCATTTTCTTGAATAGCATTTTCTTGTCTAGCGTTTTCTTGTCTAGCATTTTCTTGAATAGCATTTCTTGTCTAGCATTTTCTTGAATAGCATTTTCTTGTCTAGCATTTTCTTGTCTAACATTTTATTGTCTAGCATTTTCTTGTCTAGCATTTTCTTGAATAGCATTTTCTTGTCTAGCATTTTCTTGAATAGCATTTTCTTGTCTAGCATTTCTTGTCTAGCATTTTATTGTCTAGCATTTTCTTGTATAGCATTTTCTTGCATAGCATTTTCTTGAATAGCATTTCTTGTTAAGCATTTTATTGTCTAGCATTGTCTTGTCTAGCATTTTCTTACATAGCGTTTTTTGTATAGCACTCGGCTGATGAGGACCTGGGACTTCCACTACAAAGCTAAGTTTCTTTTCATTATATTCTCTCTTTCTTTGTTTTACCAGTTTTAGTTACTTTCTAACTAGTAGGTAATATAATATATTCCCTAGCGTGTCCGTTTGTTTTTGTTGTCCCTGTTTTATGAGGAAGGCCGCATGCAGACCGATATGTCAATAATCTGTATTGTCCTCTTTTGTAAATCTATTACCATACAACAGAGGTGAGATACAGAATGGCTCAGGCAAAAGCAGTTTTCCACAAAACGAGCAAGATACTGTGCAATCCATTTTTGACAATAGAAACAGGAAAAAGAGTTCTTAAATGTTATGTAGAGCCAGTCTTAACATCATCATCATCATGTGCCGTACCGGTTGGCGTTGGCGATCATGTCCTTCCACAATCTTTTATCCACAGTGCATCGTACGAGTTCTGTTGTTAACTGTTTCCATGCCATGACACCAAGCTATCCAGTATTTTCTCTCTTGTCGTCCGCGATCTCTCTTTCCTTTATTTTGCCAGTTGTAACCAAGTATTCCAACTTTCTCTTCTCATGATGTGCCCAAAAAATGTTGATTGCTTCTTTCTGATGTTTTTAAGAGCTCCCTTTTTGTGTTGGCCTTTTTGAGAACTTTCTCATTGGTCTTTTTAGCTGTCCAGGGAACTTTCAATATTCTTTTCAGAAATCACATCTCTGTGGCCTTTAATCGTCTTTTCATTTGTTTGTCTATTGTCCATGATTCGCTTCCATATGTTGGAATTGGTTCTATATAGCATCGATGAACTCTCTTTCTCATTTCTATTGACATAGATTTGTTGCATAAGATATTTTTCATTTTCTGAAATGCTTTTTGGCCTGAGCTATTCTGCTTTTTATTTCTGTGTTACATCTTCCATCTGATGTTATCACTGTGCCCAAGTATTTCAAACGTTGCACTTGTTTCAGATTTGTCTTGTTTATTTTTATGCTGCATGATGGTGATGATTGTTTTCTTCGATATAACCATTACTTCTGTTTCTTACTATTCAGACTGAGACCTTTCTTGTTGCTTTCTTTTACTAATATATCTATCATTTCTTGTAGCTCATTCTCCGTCTCTGCTATTAATACTGTGTCATCCGCATATCGTAAATTATGTATGTTGTGACCGTTGACTTTGAAAAAGGGTATAGAAGGGGTATGGTGGAAACAGGCTATAGCAATAGTAAGTTTGAAACAGGAGATAGCAGCGATAGGAAATTAGTGAGTGAAGGGCAGAATGTAAACAAAGGGGGGATAATTAGGAAGCAGAGCTGATAGGTGTTCAAGGGCTCGAGAAGGGTGTGAGTAAGCAAGAATCACGGGGGACAGGAAAAAAGCCAGAGGTGAGTGAAAAAAGGATTAAGTTGAGAAGTTAGTGTTGAGGGATCAGGTGTGCGCAAGACAGGGTAGTTTAGAGTAGAGTTTGGTCATTCGATTCAGAAGTGGGTCCAGATGCGGACGTCTGTAGAAATACAGTCGGTACCGTGAACTAGAGAGGTTAGTGAGAAAGTTAGTAGCTATGTTAGTTGGAGGGCGACAGCCCCTCAAGTTAGTTGTGTGAGTTTCCTGGACACTGGACAGTTAGATGTGATTAGTTGTGATGCCAGATTAAGCTAGGCACAGTAGGGCTGTACTATGAATAACAGATAAATGTTCGTGTTACAATTATCGCAAGGACTTGATTGTGAATCAGGTGGGTACAGTATCATGAGATTTAGGAGATATGTGTAATCACCTACATCGGAAGATTGAATATCAATCATTCCATCGAGACATTAGCAGAGCGTGGAGAGCTCACCACATGTGTAGAGACGTATATATTAATCGTGAGTGTTCTCATCGAAACTTCAGTGAATTAGACTAGATATAGTCATGGAGAGAATTGACTATGAAGCTGGTAGCTTCTGATAACTCAGAGACTTTGAATCATTGTGAGTATTCAAGTTTACCTAGAATAGGTTGTGAATTATTGTGAGTGTTCAAGTAGCATAGACTAGGGACGTATATATAAATTGTGAGTGTTCTCACCGAAACTTCAGTGACTTAGAGTAGATGTAGTCATGGAGAGAATTGACTATGAAGCTGGTAGCTTCTGATAACTCAGAGACTTTGTATCATTGTGAGTATGCAATTTCACCTAGAACATATGTGAATTATTATGAGTGTTCCACTTAGCGTAGAACAGAGACTTTGAATCATTATGAGTGTATACTTAGCATAGAACAGAGACGGTGGAATTAATTTAACTGTGAGTGTCACTGGCACTAAACAAGTGCAGAGACTGTTGTATTATTGCAGGTCTCACTCATGTTGAGGAGACAAATATTTTGGAGCATTGAACGTGTTGTCAGTGCGAGAGTCAGGTCGGAATGAGAGGTCACTATAAGAGTGACAGTGGACATTTTGTAAATTTCTGGGAATGGATTTGTTAGTGTTTAATAAACGTTTAACTGTTAACTCCAATGGTGTTGAAACATGTGGAAATGCTAGCTGTATTCTTGTTGTCTTGTCCTGACGACGAACGGATAGGTTGTCCTGAACCATAGATTGAATAGCGCGAAGTACTGCTAACGGTCAACAGGTGGTCAAGTCGTAACAGGTGGTCAAGTCGTTGGCCAGTGCAACCGGCTGGTGTTCTAGCAGCGGGTAGGATTCACGAGGGCTCAGATCTCAACGAGCTTCCGTCCAGATATCCCCAGAGGAAGGTCGAAGGAGAGTCAGACCGCCTTTAGCGGTAAGACGAGTTCTTCAAGTCAAGCAGGGGATGGCTCAAAATGGAGTGAGCTGTTTGTCTGCATCTTCTGTGTAAGGCGTACCGGAGGCAAGGCGTGGCAAGTCCTTCCTCCAGTAAAGCAGAGCAGCGGTCAAGTCAATGCGGGCAAGAGGGACTTGCCTACGACACTTCCGACAGTCCATATCGGCAGTGAAGGAGCGTCACAGGCGAGGCAAGGCTGCGTCCACCACGTGTAGGGTTGCATAGGGGGCGTTGATGTGGTGTTCACCATGTCGTCCTAGTGCATACAGTACAGGGCAGGCTTCTGGAGAGAAGTCGGTTCAACTAGGTGATCACGCCTTCCTGTGTTCATAAACCTGTTACATTATAGGTTAAAAGCCTGCTACATTTTTGGGCAATGGCCAACGTTAGGTCAAAGACAGGCAAGTGAGACACAGTGGTAGCAAAGCGGGGAGAAAATTCAAAGGATCTTCAAAAGTGTTACTAGTTAATTAAGTAGTATATTAATTAGCGAGTGGAAGGAGTATTGAGTGAGAGATATTAAGAGAAGTGTAAAGAGTGTAAAGTGTGTGGCCACACGTTTAAAGAAAAAAAAAAGGAGAGAAAATTTATAAAGAGTGCTATCACAGTCGTGTGTGTCAACCATATTTTTTAGATAGAATAGGGACATAGTAATTAAGGAAGAGGGAGTAAAATAAGGAACAAATAGTATTACAACAAATGACACACATGGCTGGGATACAAGGTTAGAGAGAGATTTGTATTTTGGGTGAAGGTGATGAACAAATTGTTGTAAAGAGTGATATTGTGACACATTGTGTGATTTTTGTGTGGGCAATGATGATATTGTGGTAAACAGAGTTGTGTGTCATATATTTTTGGTTCCAGAAAATTGTATTATGAACAAACATGAATGGAAATATAAACAGGTGATGAACAAAGAGATCAGATAGAGTCCCAAGAGATAAACAATTGAATATTGGTGTAGGATATCATCACAGTGAGGGGGACGTTGAGACAAGAGCAATAGCAGGTTGAGTATTAGAGTAGAAAATAGACATCAATACAAGGAAAGGAACAAGGTAGTAGAGAAGGGTAGTGAGAAATAGTAAACAGAATGAATCAGTCTAGATTAAGGGAAAATAAAACTAACAGTTGCAAGATAATAGTAGGGGAATTAAGGAGGTATGTTACAGACGAACAGATTAGAAGGTATTTTAGTAAGTTTGGGGAGATAATGTTTTATAGATACATAGAGAGACTTGATGGGAAAAATAAGGCCATAATACTATACAGAAATAGCGAAATAGTAAATAATATTATAAATCAAGAACATAAAATAGCAAATAATAAGATAGTAGATGTATTTAGACCCATGGAGAGGAGACAGGAAGATAACGGAAAGACAAGACCAGCTTATTTAACCGATAGTAGAGGAAGAAGAGATGGACTAGATAAGAGGTAAACTATAGATGGTATGGGCTCCAGGTAAATAAGAGGATTAGGGAACAGAATTATAAATTATTAGGACAATGGACACAACAGCAGATCAGACAGTGGATATATCTGACAATGAAGAATTTTGACGGCAGATGATGACATGAAGGGAGTAGAAAGTGTAGGCGGTAAGAAATCTAAAAAGGGTAGGAAAGTAAGGAAGACACATGAGACAAGGGAGACACAGACAAGGTTGCAAGATAGTGATTTAAAAAGATGTATTAATATCGGAGTAGGTACGGACAATGACATAGTTAGAGAGATTGAAAAAGAAGAAAAGTACACACAGACTGAAATAGAGTGCACAGATAGTGCTACACAAATGGTTCAGAAGGGAACAAGAAATAGGACAGTGACGGACAAACAAATAAACACAGAGGATAGGGGAACACAGGTAGATAATAACGGAAGTTTATTAGTAGTGGAAGAAAAGGGAACAAAGAAGGGCAAACTAAAGACAAGGGGGACAAAATATTAAAGATGTTAGGAAGGTACATGACCGACATAGAGCGTAGGTTGCCAAGTACCACGCATAAATTAGACAGAACCCATAGGATACAGACAATAAAAATGATACACAACAGGGAATAACAGAAAACATAGAAAAGGCAGAAAGTGAGGATAGTCTATGGAAATTAACAGCAGCAGACATAGAGAGATTAACAAGAGAGCAAGAGGAAAAAATTATATAAGGATAATAGACGAGATACATGAGAGTCAAACTATGATGATGAATACAGAGAACATAGGAAAGGTATTCGAAGAGAGGGTCAAACTGAAGATTATGGATATAGAATAGATAGAAGTTTTCGAAGATATAATAGTTATAAAATCAAGAGACAGATGGGATAATTGGTAGAACAGAAGGTAGGCCATATAAGAAATAGGAGGAGGCTACAAAAGTAGAGAAAGAGGAAATCCAGCATAGCAGTTGAAGAGGAGGGGGTGTAAATAAGAAGGGAATGAGAGTTAAAGAGTTATTAGAGGTGGTTAAATAACTCGGGAGAAGTATAAGGCAGTGAAAAAGGGTATAGAAGGGGTATGGTGGAAACAGGCTATAGCAATAGTAAGTTTGAAACAGGAGATAGCAGCGATAGGAAATTAGTGAGTGAAGGGCAGAATGTAAACAAAGGGGGGATAATTAGGAAGCAGAGCTGATAGGGTTCAAGGCTCGAGAAGGGTGTGAGTAAGCAAGAATCCCGGGGACAGGAAGAAACAAAAAAAGCCAGAGGTGGAGTGAAAAAAAGGATTAAGTTGAGAAGTTAGTGTTGAGGGATCAGGTGTGCGCAAGACAGGGTAGGTAGTTTAGAGTAGAGTTTGGTGATTCGATTCAGAAGTGGGTCCAGATGCGGACGTCTGTAGAAATACAGTCGGTACCGTGAACTAGAGAGGTTAGTGAGAAAGTTAGTAGCTATGTTAGTTGGAGGGCGACAGCCCTCAAGTTAGTTGTGTGAGTTTCCTGGACACTGGACAGTTAGATGTGATTAGTTGTGATGCCAGATTAAGCTAGGCACAGTAGGGCTGTACTATGATAACAGATAAATGTTCGTGTTTACAATTATCGCAAGGACTTGATTGTGAATCAGGTGGGTACAGTATCATGAGATTTAGGAGATATGTGTAATCACCTACATCGGAAGATTGAATATCAATCATTCCATCGAGACATTAGCAGAGCGTGGAGAGCTCACCACATGTGTAGAGACGTATATATTAATCGTGAGTGTTCTCACCGAAACTTCAGTGAATTAGACTAGATATAGTCATGGAGAGAATTGACTATGAAGCTGGTAGCTTCTGATAACTCAGAGACTTTGAATCATTGTGAGTATTCAAGTTTACCTAGAATAGGTTGTGAATTATTGTGAGTGTTCAAGTAGCATAGACTAGGGACGTATATATAAATTGTGAGTGTTCTCACCGAAACTTCAGTGACTTAGAGTAGATGTAGTCATGGAGAGAATTGACTATGAAGCTGGTAGCTTCTGATAACTCAGAGACTTTGTATCATTGTGAGTATGCAATTTCACCTAGAACATATGTGAATTATTATGAGTGTTCCACTTAGCGTAGAACAGAGACTTTGAATCATTATGAGTGTATACTTAGCATAGAACAGAGACGGTGGAATTAATTAACTGTGAGTGTCACTGGCACTAAACAAGTGCAGAGACTGTTGTATTATTGCAGGTCTCACTCATGTTGAGGAGACAAATATTTTGGAGCATTGAACGTGTTGTCAGTGCGAGAGTCAGGTCGGAATGAGAGGTCACTATAAGAGTGACAGTGGACATTTGTAAATTTCTGGGAATGGATTTGTTAGTGTTTAATAAACGTTTAACTGTTATCCAATGGTGTTGAAACATGTTGGAAATGCTAGCTGTATTCTTGTTGTCTTGTCCTGACGACGAACGGATTAGGTTGTCCTGAACCATAGATTGAATAGCGCGAAGTACTGCTAACGTAACAGGTGGTCAAGTCGTAACAGGTGGTCAAGTCGTTGGCCAGTGCAACCGGCTGGTGTTCTAGCAGCGGGTAGGATTCACGAGGGCTCAGATCTCAACGAGCTTCCGTCCAGATATCCCCAGAGGAAGGTCGAAGGAGAGTCAGACCGCCTTTAGCGGTAAGACGAGTTCTTCAAGTCAAGCAGGGGATGGCTCAAAATGGAGTGAGCTGTTTGTCTGCATCTTCTGTGTAAGGCGTACCGGAGGCAAGGCGTGGCAAGTCCTTCCTCCAGTAAAGCAGAGCAGCGGTCAAGTCAATGCGGGCAAGAGGGACTTGCCTACGACACTTCCGACAGTCCATATCGGCAGTGAAGGAGCGTCACAGGCGAGGCAAGGCCTGCGTCCACCACGTGTAGGTTGCATAGGGGGCGTTGATGTGGTGTTCACCATGTCGTCCTAGTGCATACAGTACAGGGCAGGCTTCTGGGAGAAGTCGGTTCAACTAGTGTGATCACGCCTTCCTGTGTTCATAAACCTGTTACATTATAGGTTAAAAGCCTGCTACAACTTCAATTCCTTTTTTGTCTACTATTGATCTCATAATATGTTCGCTGTAAAGTGAAACAAATCCGGCGACAGAACACAGCCTTGTCTGACTCCTTGTTTTATAAATTGAAATTGTCCTGTTTGGTCGTTAATTCATACAGCTGCTGTTTGTTGCCAGTACATGTTTTTTTTTTTATGATTCGCAGATACTTGCCATCAAAGTTTAATTTCTCCAGCATATTTATTATTTCCACGTGGTTTTACTCTGTCAAATGATTTCGTGTAGTCTATAAAGCACATATATAGATCTTTCTTTACCTCTATAGATCTTTCTATCAATGTTCTTAAGATGTATATTGCATTATTGGTGCCCTTTCCTTCCACAAATCCACATTGTTCCTCACTTATTTTCTGGTTTTATTTTGTTCCTTACACGTCTCATGATGATTCTTAGTAATATTTTAGTTATATGGCTTATGAGACTAATAGTGCGATGGTCTTCACAATCAGTGGCTCCTGACTTCTTCGGTATGGCTACAAAGATAGATTTTAGTAGATCTTCTGGTATATGTCCAGTGTTATTTATGCCATTGAGTAGTTTTGTTATGACTTGTACTCCCAGCTCTCCTAATGCATTTATCTCTTCGATTGTTATATTGTCAGGACCTGGAGCTTTGCCTCTTTTCATGTGTTGAATTGCGTCCTCCACATCACTCTGCATTATTGATGGTCCTGTGTCTTCATTTGAATTGTTTAATTCTGGTCTTTCATCATCATAGAGTTGACTGATATATTCTGTCCATCTTTCCATTGTCGTCTCCTGTCCATTTTTATATTTCCTTCCTTTGATTTCACACATCCTGAAACTTTGACTTCTTTTCTTCCTGTTAATTCATTTAACTGATTGTGCATAAATTCTGAGTCTTTCTTTTGTTGTTTTTCCATTTCTTCACATTTATGTTTAACCATCCTTCCTTTGCTTCTCTGCATTTAGTCTTAACATATGGATGTGAATTATGAACAATAGGACAACAGACAATCTCTGGAGACTGTAAAAATGTGGTTTTACAGAAGAATGTTGAGAATACCATGGCCAGCTAAGAAGAGTAATGAAAACGTCCTGAAAGAGGTCAAAGCAAAAAGATAGCTAATTTCCAATATTAGGAAGAAACAATCATCATGTATTGGCCATGTAATAAGAATGGAACAGCTGGAATATATTGTGACAACTGAGGAAATTGAAGGACGAAGAGATAGAGAGAAGCAAAGAGAGGATACCAGACAGTTTAAGGGAATGGCTTGGCAGAAGGTCAACAACAGAAATGATAAATAACTGTCGAGATCGAAAATTGTGGAGAGACATATTCACATACGCCAGCAGGCACGGTACCTGATGATGATGGTTACCATATATTTTTCAACTCGCTCCCCGTTATTATATGTGATGAATTGACGTAATGAAGTATGTAAAGGACATTGACATTACTAACTAGCTCGTCATAGGATTTGTCTTCTCTTCACGTGATGTCAGTTTAATGTTAACAAGTACAATATAGTCGATAATGCAAGTTGACCTTCCTAAGTATATTTTTTAAGCAAGAGATCAACGAAGTCAACACTTGTGTCCCAATGAGTGTACGAGCTCGGTTACAATAAACTGTTTGTACAATTTGTTATTGCGTCCCCTGTTATATTATGGCTGATGCAAGAACCAGCGAGCTAAAAGATATGAGTTATTTGTTGTTGTCTGTGTCTGCTTTCGTGCCTTACATTTATGCTTCATTCATGGTGAAATTCTCTTAAGTATAAAGCTATTTCAGTCAAGTTGCAATTTTCTTAAAGTTTGTGTCAAATACTGCACCTACGTAGTCTTAAGACTCTATTTAATGACATCTACGAAAGAGTTAGCACGAACCGGCTGTGGCCGACTGGTGACTCATTATAACCAGGTGGGTTTGGGTTCAATTCCGAGGTCTGGCGATTTTTTGTTTGTTCAAACATCTGTTTTGCCTTGGCCCACGCTGTGTGAAAACAGTATCGTAGGGTAGCACGTGATATACTGGTCACGTTACCCGTGAAATGTGCTGATTGGATTAAAACATCTGGACACGAGCGCTACGTCTCCCGTAGACAACATACAATTGGCTGGATTTTTTTTTAAAACTATAACCAATAAAAAGTCAGTCAAGAATACATGGGCTGCTAAGCCATTGACCAATACAAACACTGAATGGAAGAGACAGATCGATATATATATATATATATATATATATAATATAATATATGTATATATATACTCCTCGACGCTGAAAGGCAGATGAGGAAGGAAAGAAAAGAAGATACACATGTATGTATGTATATATATATATATATATATATATATATATATATATATATTATATATATATATATTATATATATATATATATATATATACAACACACTCCCAAGGTGCTTTCAAAGAACAATTGTTTTTTGCTTAATCTACCATCTTTTTTTTCCGACGAACGGAAGACGGCACATAGGGCAGAAGTTGTCGACTTTCTATGTCCAACAAACTTTGTTATCAGGTGTCAGACCTTCCACAAGAACCGTCTTGTATTTTGCCATTCGTCCCTGCATGGTAAGCCTCTCAATCTCGGTAAGGGAGCTGTTGGCTGCTGTCGTTGCCTCACTTCTTAATGTTCTTTTTGGTGGTTTTTCTTTTTGTGACTTCTATTCCTTTAATCCTCTATTATTTTTTAACAGTATTTATTGTAAATACTCTATTATTTTTTAAACAGTATTTATTGTAAATACTGAAATATTTACATTATCTATGTTTAATATAGTCCCGTTCAAGTTCAACGCACACAAAGCCAGCACATGATAAACGATTAGAAACTGCAGGGAAAGAATTCTTTATGACATGTGCACATCCACTCATGCAAAATGTGTAATTATTTAAGTTGGTGACAATAATACTCCAATAACGAACATTTGATGCCCGGGTATAAAAGACTCATTACCCTAGTAGGACTGCTTAACAATGGCAGACAACTCTACTAACAGCTACTACCGTACAGAAAGGTCATGGAAAATCACTGGAGTGTAGGATTCGCCTCGCCCAGGTCCAGCATGCACCGGAAGACAACATTACAACACCGGAGAACATGATAAACTGATGAGTAACAGTCAAGATGGTGGCATTACTATTGGATGTTATTGTCGGCAGCCCGTCATATCATTCATGACGAGCCACAGTTAGATATGGTCCTTTTCGTCTAGTCAGACGGTCTAGTGGAGGCTATTGTTTATTTTGTTTGTTGATGGTGTGTTTTTGTCGAACAGCTTCTCTCGTGGTTAATTCTACCAATGTTTGACAACACACACGGCCACAGAATGAACAAGTCAGGCCTATGATCCACAAGGTTTACCATCCTTTTTTCATGAGTCTAAGTTTTGCCTTAGTACAGTCTCATATGATGTTATACCATTCCTTATACATGCTCTCCATGATGTGCGATCACTTGCCAGATGTTCCCAGTCATTTCTCAGATGAAGTCACTCAGAGATGATTTACAGATATCTCTATATCGTAGTTTAGGTCTGCTGATTTGTCTTTTTCCGTGTATTAGTTCACCATATAGTATTTGCTTGGGGATGCGTTTTTCTTCCATTCTCTGGACGGGCCACAGCCATCTTAGTCTTCAACATCTGAGCATCGACATGATTGTTGGGGTCTTAGCACGTTGCAGGACAGTTAAGTTCGTTATTTTGTCCTGTCATTTGATGTGCATTTGATGTGTATTATTCTGCGGAGACATCGCATGTGGAAGACATTTAGTCTTTTTTCGTGATTGGAGTATGATGTCCAGGTTTCATATCCATATAATAGTGCGCTAAGCACACAAGTTTGATATATTATAATTTGGTCTTAGTCAAGATGGCGGCATTACTATTGGATATTAGTGTCGGTAGCCCATCCAATGATGATGGTAGCCCATCTTCATGACGAGCTGAAGCTTTGAAAAGTGTGTGCTCAAAGGGTAGCCGTGCGATTGACAAGAAAATTGCAACTTGACTGAAATAGCTTTAAACTTAAGAGAATTTCATCATGCACCGCCGACCGAACCTTAGAGACAAAATAACCTTCTTCTTCTATCTTTCAGCTTCATGTGGAGCATAGGTCTTCAACAAACACTTTCCAAGTAGTTCTGTTTTTTGCCATTCTTTTAAGATCACTCCATGTGTTCCCCATCATCTTCATCTCTGCTTCCATCTGTCTTCTCCAAGAATATTTTGGTCTTCCTCTTTGTCTTTTCCTGGGGATTCCAAAAAGGGGTCTGTTGTGTAAATACTCTCAGTTTACTTCCGCAGTGTGTGTCTTATCCAGCGCGATCGTCTTCGCTGTATCTCTTTATCACTGGTATTTGACTGGTACATTTCTCTGATTGTCTCTGTACCGGAGACAAATAATATTCTATGTTTTACAACACTCAGAAAAAAATGAGTCATTTTACTGAGTGTTGTAAAACATACTTCTTCCTCCTATGATCGACCGAACCTTGCCTTTCTCCAACAAATTCGCTCCGTTCAGCGCATCATACAGTGGGCCGAAGACGTGGAAATCTGAAGGCACGAGGTCGGGTGAGTACGGAGGGTGTGGGATTAGACTTAAATCGCAGCTCCTCAATAGTCCCCGCGGTCGACCCAGCCGCTGGCAGAAATGGGTACCAGGGTAGTACTCTGGAAGGTGAGGAATGCCGCATTGCATCGTGAGTTTTGCTGCTTGAAGCGACACAATCCAGAAGTCTCCAAACATTTCTGGATAGGCAGCCGAGCACATATGGGTGAAATCACGCGTGCTAAGACGCCGATTCAAGTCTCGTACTTTACCTTCCTCAGTAGGCGACAATTTTTTTATAGCAGTATATGGCTTTGTATTACAGTGGGGGAGACGCAACTCTCGCCATCAACAATCCGCATCGTTTCTGGTGAATAGATGGCTTCAGATTTTCACTCAAAAGGTTTGTGTAGGTGCCAGTGGTCACAGTGCTTCTTGGTTTGATCCTACTTCGGACCATCTATGTTCTTTGTTTGTTTTTTTCTGTTGTTGATTATTTGCGATTTTTTTCCGAGTGTTGTAAACACACCTCTTCCCCTGAAATGATTCGCTGATCTGTCGCCTCGAGAGTTTCCCTCAAAAATAACTCCCTTTATTATTATTATTGTCGCCTTGTTCTGGACAACTAGTGCCACAAGATCGAATTCTTGTGACCACAAAAGTAAGTCAACATGACTTGGTCAGCAGATCGCCGAGTCGGTTTTAGGGGCGAGGCGTGCCTCTCACTCCAAGCTTTGTCGCTTTCATTTGGCTCGTAAAAGTGCATCCAGCTATTATTTACAGTGACGATACGCTGCAGGAACCCTTCACCACAGTCTCACACCGACATTGAAGCTACCGTCAAGCATCAACGCGTCTCTTTTTTCATTTTGGTGTCAATCGCACGGCTACCCTTGAGCACACACTTTTCAAAGCTTCAGCTCGTCATGAAGATGGGCTACCATCATCATTGGATGGGCTACCGACACTAATATCCAATAGTAATGCCGCCATCTTGACTAAAGACCAAATTATAATATATCAAACTTGTGTGCTTAGCGCACTATTATATGGATATGAAACCTGGACATCATACTCCAATCACGAAAAAAGACTAAATGTCTTCCACATGCGATGTCTCCGCAGAATAATACACATCAAATGCACATCAAATGACAGGACAAAATAACGAACTTAACTGTCCTGCAACGTGCTAAGACCCCAACAATCATGTCGATGCTCAGATGTTGAAGACTAAGATGGCTGTGGCCCGTCCAGAGAATGGAAGAAAAACGCATCCCCAAGCAAATACTATATGGTGAACTAATACACTGAAAAAGACAAATCTGCAGACCTAAACTACGATATAGATATCTGTAAATCATCTCTGAGTGACTTCATCTGAGAAAATGACTGGGAACATCTGGCAAGTGATCGCACATCATGGAGAGCATGTATAAGGAATGGTATAACATCATATGAGACTGTACTAAGGCAAAACTTAGACTCATGAAAAAAGGATGGTAAACCTTGTGGATCATAGGCTGACTTGTTCATTCTGTGGCCGTGTGTGTTTGTCAAACATTGGTAGAATTAACCACGAGAGAAGCTGTTCGACAAAAACACAACATCAACAAACAAAAATAAACAATAGCCTCCACTAGACCGTCTGACTAGACGAAAAGGACCATATCTTAACTGTGGCTCGTCATGAATGATAGACGGGCTGCCGACAATAACATCCAATAGTAATGCCACCATCTTGACTGTTACTCATCAGTTATGTTCTCCGGTGTTGTAATGTTGTCTTCCGGTGCATGCTGGACCTGGGCGAGGCGAATCCTACACTCCAGTGATTTTCCATGACCTTTCTGTACGGTAGTAGCTGTTAGTAGAGTTGTCTGCCATTGTTAAGCAGTCCTACTAGGGTAATGAGTCTTTTATACCCGGGCATCAAATGTTCGTTATTGGAGTATTATTGTCACCAACTTAAATAATTACACATTTTCGTGTAATTAATGTAATAAATGTAACGTAATTCTTAAACGTTTCTGTATCAGGTCTACGTTTTTTTTTGTTATGGACTTCATAATGAAGAAATGCTGCACTGGTAATAAAGGCATCGAATGGATACAAGGAGACCATTTGGAGGACCTCGACTTTGCTGATGACATAGTTCTCATCAGCAGTCAGATAAAAACGATGCAGGAAAACACAAATGAACTATCATCAATAGCCAGCAAAATTGAGCTTGAGGTCAATCATGAAAAGACTAAAGTCATGAAAAGTTTAATTCCAACAAGTGACAAAATATACATGGAAAACAAACCAGTAGAAGAGATCGATCACTTTATCTATCTTGGAAGTCACATTGATCGAGAAGGGGATACGAGCAAAGAAATTAGAATCAGACTGGCTAAAGCAGCAATGTCTTTCAGAAGCCTTGAAAAGTTGTGGAAATCAAAACTCATTAGCACAAACACAAAACTTAGGCTATTCAAATCAAATGTACTATCAACCCTTACGTATGCGTGTGAAAGCTGGAAAACAACAAGAGATATAGAAACAAAGTTGAACGCATTCGAAAATAAATGTCTAAGGAAAATACTTGGTATAGAATGGAACGAATTCAAAACAAACGAGGAAATTAGAGAAATCGCCAATCAACCACTAATATCTTCAGTAATAAAGAAAAGACGATGGTCATACGTTGGACATGTGATGAGAAGAGATAATAATCGAATAGCAAAGCAAGCCCTCATATGGGAAACAACAGGTAAAAGAAAAAGAGGAAGACCCAGGGAGACACTGAGAAGAACATTGATGAGAGAGGCAAGAGCAGCAGGAATCGGCTCCCTCAATGAGATAGAACTGCTTGCACAGAACAGAGACAGATGGCGAGATTTGATAAAATATCTTTAAAAGGAAACTGCTAGAACAAAAATTCATATAGGAGAAGGTGTATCTTGTTCTACGCCCTATGGGCCGGTTACGGCTCGAAAGGTCAATAGATAGATAGAATTCTTAAACTCCTCAGTCCATTCATACACTTGTGTACGATTCATACACATGTCCTCTCAGTGAATTATCTCATCCTATACTAAATTTCTATATCTTCACTAAACATTTTTTTTAGAAAACTTCACTGTTCTTGCTGGTGCATTGTTGGAAGGGGGCTGCCATCGAGTCGAATTGTTCCGAAGTTCCTATGCCGGCCGAGAGCGTCCCAATGCCAACTATTGGTAGCTCAAGGTCACTGCATCCGGATACTAGACAAACAATGATATCGGTCATACATGCAATTGAGGATTGGAAGTAAGACGTCGATCTCTGAACAAGGAAGTCCCGGATACAACACAAATTCCTCCTTAGAAGGTGGACATAAAAGAAAAATTAATAAGTGATTTCTTTGTTGCTTCACCCTTCCCCTGATCTCTAATTAGTGAGATCCTAAGTCTAGCTAAATTGGATAATGACAAAATACAGGAGGTACCATGTGCATTCTGCATGTTAAAGAACGTTTGGCAGTTGGAAATTTAAAAGAGTAGGTAAAAAATGGCAGCTGCCAGGGCAAAATTGGTAAGAAAGAAATCTACCCAAAAACATCAAAAACATCTTGACAGTAAAAAATGAGAGTATCTCTGAGGTTGGAGAATATCTGCCTTTATGGTGAGAGACACCTCAGCTCACGGCTGGTGCAGTGGTGTAAAATAAGAGGGAAACAAATTATATTCATACAAATTTAGTCCCTCCGAACATTGCTTGAGATACCAAGTTAATTTGTAACACAACTTGTCCAGTTTCACACTGTAACACTTTTCTATGTATATGGTATATATGTATCATCGTCCAGTTGTGTGTGCTTTGCAGAATGTTGTACAGATCACAGCCCATCTGAAAGAATCTGTGTTCCTAGCAGGTCTCTCTCAATTCCGCTTCTGCTATCAAGTTCATGTGTGTGTGTCTGTGTCTGTTTCTTGAAAAGACGGAAAGATTAAAAAAAAAACTAATCCAATCTGTCACAAAACTCATCAGCTTTAATGCAGTATTATCAATCATATTATGGGCATATCAAACAATATCAAATGTTAAAAAATGATATATTAAACTGCAATGATTACACTAAGAAGCGAGCTAGAACAGGGTATACACTGATATTTATTAATTTTTTTTTTTAATGTAGCAGTCCCACAGTCCTCTAGGTTATATATTAGACAACATTGACTATTTTTAATGTGAAGTGGACACTACACGTTCTTAGGTGATGGTTATGAATCTCACATGAGTTGATTGATTGACTGCACTTTATGTATGCTGACAAGCCTGAAACCTCCAACATACCCAATCTATTTATGTCTAACTACATGAGGAAAACAAATACTGGGTTTCGGGACTCTACTAAACACAAGTACACCGACCTCTTGTGTATTTAAAACTAACATCCGCTCAATCAAAGGGAGGTAAGAACAAATAAATATGGCATATCATACATGATTAACTACAACCGAAGTCTGAAATGTGATTAATAATTAGGGTGATAAATAATCATTGAGATGAAAGTTTTTTTCTATATTTTGTGCATATTATTTATCTCCTTGTAAACATAAAAAAATAAAGTGACAATATCCTATAACCAATCAAATGTAGTTTATTTCAAAGTCATGGAACTAAACAATTCTTCTGGACAAGTAACATGTCCAAAAAATTGTGCTCAGAAGTTGCAAATTTATTTTATAAAAAAAGAAGACAGGAAAGAGTCAGAAAACAATTGCTATAATATTCTAGCTCCACTGAAATGTAAAAAAAAAGCTAAAACAACTACAATAAAATAATCAAACAAATACAGGATATTTCAGCTTTGGATTAAAGACCAAGACCCAGTGCCACGGCATCTACAACAATTAAAACATAACAAATGGTCAAATTGTAGCTCTAGCCAGTTTAAAAAGGCACCTGCTGTGGCTAAGCAGTTAGTGAACTGGACTATAAAGACAATAATATCAGGTTCAATCCGGATATTCTCAGTTCACCCTGGTAGCAGATTTTTCTAGGAAAGAAAGACAGCACTGGCATAATACTGACCACATTACCCACAAAATAATGTGCTGAGATCTTTAAATGTCATGAGCACTAACTTCTTCCTCTTATATCTTTCAGCTCCCTGTGGAGCATAGGTCTTCAACAAACACTTTCCAAGCAGTTCAGTTTCTTACCATTCTTTTAGGATCATTCCATGTGTTCCCCATCATCTTCAACTCTACTCCTATCTGTCTTCTCCAAGAATATTTTGGTCTTCCTCTTTGTCTTTTTCCTTGGGGATTCCAGAAAAGGGCCTGTTGTGTAATAATCTCACTTGGCTTCCACAGTGTGTGTCCTAAACAGTGCCATCGTCTTCGCTGTATCTCTTTATCTACAAGTATTTGACTGGTACATTTCCATAATTCTATGTTAGTGATTTTGTCCTGCCATTTCCATCCTTTATTCTGCGTAAGCATCGATTAATGAAGGTCTGTATCTTCATGATTGTCATTTTTGTTTTTCTCCATTTTCACAGCCATATAATAGGACTGACTTAACATTGGGCACTAACTCCACATTCCTTTTAATCCATGTAACATGATGGAGCTCTTTTCCTTAAAGGCCAGGTCATTCTGAAAACGTTTTACAGGATTTGGAAGTCAAGAATAAATGCTCAGTTTTTTTTTTTTTTAAACATGCCCTAACTCTGTAGGTCAGGTACCAATTTTTACATCAGGGTTGACTGGAATTGTATGGGAGATATGTAACATTTTCTAGTACTGTATAGAATGTCAACAAGAATAGTGAAAAACTAGAGCTTTGTGAACAAGGTTTTTTTAAGAACAGGTTCAAGAAATCTGTGGAAAGTGATGACATTCTGTTTCATAGAGAAGAAGAGCTTAATAAAGTCAAGTGACATGCCCAAACATTAAATGTCAATGTGTTGCAAACACTCATAAATTAATTCAATAAAATCCCTTCTTAAGGGCTCATTAGAAACTGTGTCTGCAACTATCTATAAAGATGCATCAATTGTTTTCTTCCATGAGGGTTTAACTGTTAGCTCATAGACACAAGTGGTAATGTAGCTGGTTGTAATGACTTTCTAGATTTTCGAGTTCTGTTGGAAAAGTTGGAGCCTGTTCATCTCAGAGATGCTGCAATAGTAGGTCTTCTATATAAACAGACACATCAATTCAGGGATATTCAATTGTGTTCATTTACAAAAAAAATTTGCCAAAGTTACAAACTGAAAGATAACTGTACCTAAAATCTGTTAAATTGGCACAGGAAAGAAGACATACTTAAATAACAGATCGATTTTATGTTTTTGTGAGAGAACAGAAAAAATTATGAGTAGTAAAAGAATAAAAATATAAACAATATCTTCATTCTTAAAAAATTGGGGGCCAAGATGTCCATCTAATACCTGAGCTGAGTGCGGTCAGCAACCCACAGCTGACTGAGTTAGGATCAATTAACAACAGAGATGATCAAGAGATCCTTACTTCACCTCCCATCGATCCTTCTGGAAATGAGCTAATCACTCTGGCCAAGCGACAAGTTATCGACGAGGGAAGGAAGCATCGGCACACAAAAATGTTGTGCTGGAGTTGGATGAGTTGGGCCGAAAGGTGCAAACATTGCTGCTTAGCTGCAAACCACAACACAACATATCTAACCCTACTTAACGTCCTTTTAAAAGCAGATAATGAAAAGGACTATCCATTCTTTTAGTAGCCATCGATGAACACCAGCAAGAGAAAGAAATAATTCTTAAACAATGAATGTTTACAATATTGCAATTCACAACAAAGACATGCCCTGGGAACACAACCTGGTGAAGCACAAACCAAATGGGAAAAAAAAATTACTAATAAAATCTACACAAGGGGAGCATAATCCACATTACTAAAGATAAACTTTATTTTTGTTATAGTTCCAGAGTATAATTCAACCTACAAAAGATAAACTTGATTCTTTTCCTTTAGTCCCAGAGCATAATCCACCTACAAAAGATAAATTTGATTCTTTTTTTTAGTTCCAGAACACAATCCACCTTAAAAAAAACTTGATTTTTCATTATATTTCTAGAGCACAATCCACCTTAGAAAAGGTAAACTTGATTTTTTATTATATTTCTAGAGCACAATCCACCTTAGAAAAGGCAAACTTGATTTTTCATTTTATTTCTAGAGCACAATCCACCTTAGAAAAGGCAAACTTGATTTTTCATTTTATTTCTAGAGCACAATCCACCTTAGAAAAGGCAAACTTGATTTTTCATTTATTTCTAGAGCTCAATCCACCTTAGAAAAGGCAAACTTGATTTTTCATTATATTTCTAGAGCTCAATCCACCTTAGAAAAGGTAAACTTGATTTTTCATTTTATTTCTAGAGCTCAATCCACCTTAGAAAAGGTAAACATTATTTTAAAAACCCAGGTAGGATGGAAATGTTAGTATGGTAAGACATATATCTTAGGAAAACATAACTCTGACTCTGCCTGCAGGACAACTGAAGTAAATACAAGGCTAGGGAAAGATATACTAATCAGATATATAAGTTCTATTTTCACAAAGTATTTGGAATAAAACTTTGTGTCAGTCCTCAAAAAAAAAAAAAAAGTAACTCTAAACATTTTGTAGAATAACACATAAATAAATACAAACGTTAAACCCAAAGAAAATATAAATTATTCAAAACCTGTAAAAGTCACACTAATAATATAAAAGCACATTCAAACACAAACAATACCAATATAAAAACCAACAATAACAAAAGCGCAATCAATACATGATATAATACACACACAAAAGTAAACAATCACAAAATAAGAAAAAAAAAGTCCAACTTACAAGTTCATGTAATAATCATCACACAAAAATGATGTCAAATTTTGAAGGTAATTTATTCACTATAATACAAATCAAAACCATTACTCTTACTATTTGGTTTAATACTGCTGTTTCGTTCTGGTAGTTTTATACTAGCAGTCTACTACTAGTTTTATATATATATATATATATATATATATATATATATATATATATATATATATATATATATATATATATATAAAGAGAGCGTTTTTGACATATAAAACCATAAATAGCTTCTTCATACACTTTTATATATTAATTTTATTAAATTTAAAGAAAGAATTGGTCAACAGAAGACTACTAACATCACCATGATTGTGCTTGAAAGATATTAATGACAATCATATAAGCCTCCATGTTTGTGTTTGGGATCCTCTACAGTACAGAAGATGTTCAGTTGAACAGTGTGACACTAACATTTGAGGTTAAAACTCTCAAGTTGTTGAAATGATTTAATCTGTGTGGAGTTTGTTTAGGATTATGTGAAGTCTGAACATTGAAAGCTTGCTCATTTCTGTGGAACTGGTGGCATTCATGATTTATCTGGTAATCCTGGTGTCATGTATTCAGTTTGTTCAAACATCTATGTGCATAGAAGAAGAAGTACATGCATCTACTCCTGACAAATCTTTAGCATTGTCAAAGGCTTACTTGCTTCTAGTTGAGATAGTTTTCCTCCTAACTTTGCTAAATTGCCAATCTTGTAATTTTAATTTATTTGTTCATGCAATAGCAATTTACCTTGTTTACTTTTATGAAAAGTTATTAAATTATTCAAAATTCGTAATGAGACTAACAAGATTGTATTTTGGAGCATTTTAAACAGTTTTCTGAACTGTGACGGCCAGAAATTTTACTTCAAATTATCTACATCTCATGATTAATTAAAAACGGCAGTAGCAACAGTAACGGAAAGTATCAGTAGAAAATAGGTTAGCACAATAAAATGAACATGTATTCAATCTCAGTTTGACGCTCTACGGCAGGCCCAGTTGGCAATGTGGTGTGGAAGCACTGTCCTCTCACCTCTAATTGTTATGGTTTAGTATGGTAAAGTTTAATACTCCACTCCTCTACAACATTATATGTTACAGAACATCCTTTACCATTTCAGAATCAATAACAAACAATTCATGACCTGATTCTTTAAATGGGACAAATAGGACAGGCTTTGTAGATGGATAAAAGCCAAATTTGTGTCAAATATGAATGAGAACTTCTGCATAAACATTATAAAAACAAGCAAATAAATATTTATATCAAAATTTATGATACTGCACACAGATTTAACTACTAATTAATAAACCTGAAATTAACTTAAAACACTTATTGATATGTAGTTTCTCTGTTTCAATGCTGTCATTATTCAAACAATGATGTTGCAACAAGTTATCAACAAAGTTAATTATGTGAAACTAAGAACTTCACTTGAAGCAGATTTTGTGGTCACAATCTTTATACAAACAATATTCTAATTGATTGATTATTACATCAACGATATCCAAGTTACAATTGGCACAAAACTGTACCATAGTGTTAGATATCATTTTGGAAATGAATAAGAACTGCTTCTGATAATAAAGTTTCATTTAAATATTTGAGCTAATTAATGTTGGACCACAGGCCACAAGATACATGCAGTCATGAGTTACAGATAGTCAGCACCTTAAAGCTGACTGCTAACATTAGAAATATTTAATATGTGGGTGAACCAGAGCTGGTAAAAAACATATTCCACTTTTCTGTGGGGACAATGGTAGAAACAGGTCAAGCAGTTAAGGCCAAGAGAGAAGACAAACCTGGTACTAAAAAAAATACCATGCAGGTGTTGAATCAAAATGCTCTAACTTCACAGTTTGCTGTGAACTACAGCCACTTCACATCAATGTTACAGCAGAAAAGGCAAAGCAGCACCATTAACAGGGTGAGTGCAACAATCAACAACAAACAAATGCTGGATCAAGTTATATACTGCAACTCAACTCAATCACTGCAGATATTTGTGACCCTGGTTGTGAGTGTTCTTGCAGGGAAGACATTATGTCAAGGTCACTCTTCACTCCACATTATTACAATAATAATAAGAGCTTCATATATTTCAGGAATATAGTTGGGGCCAAGCAATTATTGAATTTGTTCTACAAACATTTTTTTTTAGTTAAAATTGTAATGAGCTTAGATGAAATAAAAGACTGACTTCCTTAATTTGTTCTCTCTCAATTTTGGAGACACCATAAACTAAGAGCTGTTCTTGATTCTCATATTTACAATGATTGTTTTATAACAATTATTTAACCAATAATTATAAGCATAATGTTAAAGACACAAATATTGAATATCAGTTTATCCTACACTTGAGAGCATTGGTAGAGCAATAGTTGGTGAAATAGGACAAGAAGTCAGGTCCTATCCTGATCAATGACTTCTGATTTCACCCAACCTGAAATGAAGTACCAAATCTTTTTCTGGGAAAGAAAATCAATATTGGCATAATGCAGACCACATTATCAAAAAAATGTGCCAATGGTAACAAATATATTGGCACTAATACCATCTTTCTGTGCTGTGTGTGATGTGGCTCTTTCTTCTTTTTTATACATGTTAGGTTTGGGCACTGTTAAAATTTATATAGTAATGGTGGTGATGTATCAATTATTTTCTCTGTCTGCTGATACAAAAAATGTGACAGTATTAAATAGTGAACACAACCTATGCCGCTATGCTTATTTCTATGTAGAAGCTGAAGTCCTGAGACATGATACAAATAACCAGCTTCATTGCAAGCAGATAATCAAGTATTCATATTTATACAGACGTTCTGTCATTAATGACAGCTTTACAGTGTCCAGCATAGCATATAAGTGTTGTACTGTGCTAAATGTCTTAACAACTTAGCTCTAATCTGCATCTTATAGAGGTGAGGAGACCAGTGCTTATCTTTATTGTTGTTACTGTCCCTATGTCTGAGAGCTAGAATCAGGCACATATTTTTACAGATCAATCAATTGAACCATGCAACCTAAAAATTGTAGGGTACTGAAAGTTTGTTTGCAACTGTTGCACTGCCTCAACTACTGCTGATAGTGACAACAATATTACACTAATATTTATCGTGTGCCATACTGGCTGGGGTGTCCGGTTAGCGCAATCGATAGGCGGTTGGCTTACCACGGCAACAGCCGGGGTTCGTAATCCTGGCGAGGACACCTGGGTTTTACTAATTCCCTAAAAATTAGTAGGAGCCGCGATAGCTCAGTGGTTAGTGAACTGACTACTACGGACAAGGGGTAGGGTTCGATCCCAACCGACGGCTCCGGGTTCACCAGCCTTAAATGGGTACGGATTTTTTCTGGGAAAGTAAAAGCAGCACGGGCGTAATACCGACCACATTACCCCAAAAATCATGTGCTGAAGGTCTGTAAAATATAGGGTCACTAACACCATATTTCCCTATACGCCACTTGGCGTGACGGGGGGTACTTTACTACTTACATACTGGCTGGCATACGCGATCATGTTCTTCCACAATTCTCTGTCCTCAGTGCATCGTATCAATTTCGTTTTGACTGTTTACCATGCCATGATGCCAAGCTAGAATCATTTCAATATTAATGCAGCCTGTGTGCATATGTATTAAGTTCAATGTATAAAAAGTGTACATTTTTTAAGGGTTTGGGTTTTTCTTATTCACTCCTAACAATGGATGAAAACTCCTCATACGACACAAGAACTCACTAGTAATGTCTCAACTCTTTATCTGACATAACATTAAAACAAAATAGTAATGTTTCAACTTCTTATCTGACATAAGAACTCACTAATTATGTTTCAACCCTTATCTGACATAAGAACTCACTAATTATGTTTCAACCCTTATCTGACATAAGAACTCACTAATAATGTCTCAACTCCTTATCTGACATAAGAACTCACTAATAATGTTTCAACCCTTATCTGACATAAGAACTCACTAATAATGTTTCAACTCTTATCTGACATAAGAACTCACTAATAATGTTTCAACTCCTTATCTGACATAAGAACTCACTAGTAATATCTCCACTCTTTATCTGACATAAGAATAAACTAACAATGTCTCAACTCCTCATATGATATAAGAACACACTTGTAATGTCTCCATACAAACTGACCCGAGATTTTTCCCATGCATTTAAAAATTTCAAACCAACCATCACATTCAGAGTTTCATCTAACAGTCTTTATCTTCTACAAACACTACCATTTCTAATATTGTTTGTAATATTCCCTAGTGAAATACATTGAGATGATTCAATGTCACAACTTGACATGATGTTGTTGCCACAGTAGATCAGCTTGGCTTTTTTTTTCTCTCTTCTCTTATCAAAGTCTTTGCATTTTTTGTGACAATTCAATCAAAGTTTATCTCTATTATTTCTGTCAAAATGTTTCTCTAATAATATAATCAATATTTTTTTAATAATTAAATTTCAATCAAGATTTATTTATAATAATTAAATTAAGATTCAACTGTAATAATTTAATAAAGATTCATTTATAATAACTCAATGAAGATGATTTAGTGTCTAAAAGCTTTAAAAAAAAAATATTCTAGATTGTTGTTTTTTTTTAAACAATAACTAGCAATGATCATTCTGTAATAAAATATAAATAAAAGATACACTGAGAATATTTGAAACAATGATATATGATATGAGATTCTAGATTATTTCTGGATTTTAAAAAAAAATGTGTGTAACTCCACTAAAATTGCTTTTCAGTTTTGGCCCAAAATAGAGTAACTACCTTGAAGGTGATCAAAAGATATAGAATAAAGAAATAACTCAGACTTGCTGACTTGTCAAACAGCCACATCAGAATTAGACACTTCAGTATTATTTTTCCCTGTTTCAGCCTCAGGTTGAGATTCTGAAGATGCTGACTGAGTTTGAGGAGATGCAAGATCTTTGTGCTTGTCTGCCAAACTGTTGCTGTCAACATCTGTGCTATGGCTGTTTGCTACACCTTTCTGATCTTGACCTGCATCCACAGCTTCAGTGACAACCTTGTCTACAGGCTCAGAAGATGACTTGGATGGGGGATCAGAAGATGGTTTTGGTGAAGCAGACGTGGAGGGCTCATGGGAACACTTTGCAGGTGTTTCTGTTGAAGGAACTTGTTCAGTAGTATCCGGATTTGATGAAGAGGCTTCAGGGGAGTTGACAGCAACATCAGAAGATGGGTTGTCACCTTCTAATAGAACACTAGCTTTTGCTGTAGAAATGATAAATGATAGTTTATCAATTTTTTTTTCTAGTTATATTGATTAATGTTAATTTTCTTCTGTGAGTCTATATTTATTATTACTTTTAAGCATCATCATCAAGTACCGTGCCTGCTGGCATAGGTGATGATGTCTCTCCACAACTTTCGATCTCGACAGTTATTTATCATTTCTGTTGTTGACCTTCTGCCAAGCCATTCTCTTAAGTTGTCTGGTATCTTTTCTCTTTGCTTCCCTCTGTCTTTTCATCACTCAACTTTCCCAGTTGTCACAATATATTCCAGCTGTTCTCTTCTCATTACATGGCCAAAAAATGATGATTCTTTTAAGCATATTGTGATAAAATACCTGCTAGTGAAGCTGTGTATGAACATTGACAACTTTAAAAATAACAAAATTAATTTTTAATTGTTTGAAATTGTCATGAGCTGATAGACATTATTTCAGATCTATATAGAACCAAATCTATGTCAATAGAAGTGAGAAAGAGGTTTCATCAGTGCTATATAGAACCACATTATAGTGAAAGAAAGCAAAAATAAAGGACTCAGCATTAATAGCAAAAAGACAGAGGTAATGGTAACAACAAAGAAAAAGACATCACCTCAGTGCAAAATAAAGACAAGTGGAACAATATTAAAACAGGTAAATGAATTTAAATATTTGGGAACTTTGTTAACCTCAGATGGAAGATGTACAAAAGAGGTGAGATGCAGAATGGCTCAGGCAAAAGCAGCTTTCCAAAAAAATGAGGAAGATACTATGCAATCCATTTTTGACAATAGAAACAAGAAAAAGAGTTCATAAATGTTATGTAGAGCCAGTCTTAACATATGGATGTGAATCATGGATAATAGGACAACAGACAAGAAAATCACTGGAGTCTGTAGAAATGTGGTTTTACATAACAATGTTGAGAGTACCATGGGCAGCTAAGAAGAGTAATGAAGATGTTCTGAGAGAGGTCAAAGCAAAAAGAGAGCTAATTTCCAATATTAGGAAGAAACAATCATCATTTTTTGGCCATGTAATGAGAAGAGAACAACTGGAATATATTGTAACAACTGGAAAAATTGAGGGATGAAGAGATAGAGGGAAGCAAAGAGAAAAAATAACAGACAGCTTAAGAGAATGGCTTGGTAATGGAAGCAAATCATGGACAATAAACAAGCAAATGAAAAGACGATTAGAGGCCACTGATATGGGATTTCTCAGAAGAATGTTGAAAGTTCCCTGGATAGCTAAAAACACCAACGAGCAAATTCTCAACACAAAAAGGGAACTCTTAAAAAAACATCACAAAGAAACAACATTTTTTGTGCACATCGCGAGAAGAGGAAAGTTGGAATACTTAGTTACAACTGGCAAAATACAGGGAAAGAGAGATTGCGGACAACAAAGAGAAAATACGAGATAGTTTGGTGTCATGGCATGGAAAACAGTCAACAACAGAAATGATATGATGTACTGTAGATAGAAGATTGTGGAAGGACATTATTGCCTACACCAACCGGCATGGCACATGATGATGATAAATTAGTCAACAAAAAGAAAACAAAGGTTCCCTTTATGTCTTGATAGGCATGTGAGGAATATAGTGTCAGTGACCATATTCTACAAGAAAAAGAGTTCATAAATGTTATGTAGAGCCAGTCTTAACATATAGATGTGAATCATGGACAATAGGACAACAAACAAGAAATTCATTGGATGCTGTGAAAATGCGGTTTTACAGAAGAATGTTGAGAATACCATGGACAGCTAAGAAGAGTAATGAAAACGTTCTGAAAAAGGTCAAAGCAAAATAGAAAGCTAATTTCCAATATTAGGAAGAAACAATCATTATTTTTTGGCCATGTAATAAGAAGGGAACAGCTGGAATATATTGTGACAACTGGAAAAGTTGGGGGACGAAGAGATAGAGGGACGTAAAGAGAAAAGATACCAGACAACTTAAGAGAATGGCTTGGCAGAAGGTCAACAACAGAAATGATAAATAACTGTCCAGATCAAAAGTTCAGGAGAGACATCATCACCCAGGCCAGCAGGCACAGTACTTGATGATGATGATGACCATATTTTTTTTAATGAGCAACAAAGGCACACTTCTGGGCAATGTGGTCAGTATCACACCAGATTACCCCCTATTTGCCACAGAAAAAGTCTGGTAACTATTGTTTAGGAGCCTTGGTGAACTCAAAAGCCTTGTCCTCGCCCACCACCCCAAAAAAATAAGAATTTAGACTTAATATTTGCTAAATACGTAAATAGTCCAAGCAAGTTACTCAATTTTGCTACTTGTAAACCACTTCTCTAAACACAGTATTACAAGAAAGATAACGACCACCGAAATGAAATGTGTCAGAAGAATGACAGGAAACAGCTTAAGGGACAGAGTAAGAAACACTGACCTGAGGAAGAAACTCGAAATTGAACCAGCCATCGAATACATAAAGAAACAACAGATAAATTGGTTCAGCCACATAACAAGACAAAAAGAACTAACAATGACTCAAAGAGCCTTAAATAAACGCTACGAAAACGCCAGATTAAGAGGAAGACAGACGTACTATCAAAAAAAAGATGGAGAAAGGGAATACTAGAGTCACTAGGAGGAATAACATCAGAAGAGGCCAACAGAAGAGCAAAGAATCGCAGATTGTTTCTCCCCTCGACGCCAACGGCAGCAGAGGAAGGATAGAAGAATAAGAACAACAACAACTCACCATCTTTTCCCTCGTCAGTCTCCTTGACCACTTTCTTCCCATGAAGCTCTGCTTGTAGAGCTCGACACAGTGATTCCAGCCTCTTCATCTTTTGTAAACAAACTGTTGTCTCTAGTTCTGACTTTGTCCGCTGCAAAAACAAAAACAAAAAATTTAACCCACACATCATGTTCTGTGACATATTAAGAATATTATTCTTGTTACGTACTATCAGCATATTAATGAGTGTTGTGGTCATTATCATGAAAAAATGTAATTATTTTTCAAGAAAAAACCTCTCGTATCAATTTTCCGAGGCTGGAAAACCCTGTAGTCATTTTGACCACCATGAGAGGAGAGTACTGGTGAGCAGACAAGATGTTGAAACATCAGTACACAACAATAAAAAAGTAATATATGATGTTTAGGGGAGCCGCGATAGCTCAGTGGTTAGTGAACTGGACTACCACAGACAAGGGGTAGGGTTCGATCCCAACCGACGGCTTCCGGGTTCACCCAGCCTTAAATGGGTACTGGATTTTTTTCGGGGAAAGTAAAGCAGCACGGGCGTAATACTGACCACATTACCCCAAAAATAATGTGCTGAAGGTCTGTAAAATATAGGGTCACTAACACCATATTTCCCTATACGCCACTTGGCGTGACGGGGGTACTTTACTACTTTTACTTTATATGATGTTTAGAAAACAAAAATAAACAGTTTACCAACAAAATTTCTTAAACTTTTTTTAATGCTGAATTTACTCCTTTTTAAAATGTAATTAGATTCACAGCATATGGTTCAGGGTTGAACCTAAAGCTCTTGACATCCATGTTATGTTATTTCTTTCGCATTCTCGAATTTTATTTTTAAAACATCCTCCATGTCTTAGCAATATCATTTTAAAGACTGCCATCTACAGTGTGTCTTCAGTTAATCCTTTCCTGTCCTCACAAATAAAAAAGTCAAAAGCTCCATCACGTCAAGTGGCATACAGAGAAAATGGTGTTAGTGACCATAATTTTACAGACCTTCGACACATGATATTTTTTGGGTAATGTGGTCGGTATTACGCCCATGCCACTTTACTTTCCCAGAAAAAAAAATCCAGAATCCATTTTAGGCTGCGTGAACCCAGAAGCCATCTATCAGGATCGAACCCGACCTCTTGTCCTCTGTAGTCCAGTTCACTATCCACTGAGCTATCGCGGCTTCCCTCACATGTAAGAGTTTTATATTTTCAGTGATTGTGACAGGATCAACTCTTTTCAATTCTGTGGAGTTTTTGTTTTGTTGGTTACAGACATTCACCAGCTTTTACCTCTGGTGGAGTCCCTGTAGGTTTGTGGACTTTCTCAGCTGTTCAGACAAAATTCATGGAAAACTTTTTACTGTTTTATTCCCAGTACACATTGACATTCTCAGTACTCAGCTAAGCATTGTCATTGTGAGCAGGTGTCACCCACGTTAAGGGTAAATATCCTCTGATTTCAGAAGTACTCATACTTTTATTGTCGAGACTGATACTTTGGATAGATTTTATCTAACATCTTTGCTACGGCGGCAGCCATTTGGCCCACTCTTATCAACTTTAATTAACTGCCAAGGGTTCTTTAACATGCTGGACTTCCCGTTTATCAATATTGTTCTAGAGGGCCAGACATCACATCTGACTAATCAGAGACTAAGTGAGAATAAAGCCACAAAGAAACCATATTAAAAAAAAGTAAAGAGCCCTTTTACGCCACATGGCGTGTAGGGAATATGGTGTTCTTCTTCTTCTACCTTTTTAGCTCCCTGTGGAGCATAGGTCTTCAACAAACACTTTCCAAGTTGTTTTGTTTTTTGCCCTTCTTATAAGATCATTCCATGTCTTCCCAATCATCTTCATCTCTGCTTCTATCTGTCTTCTCCAAGAATTCCATGGTCTTCCCCTTTGTCTTTTCCCCTGGGGATTCCAAAAAAGGGCTGGTTGTATAATACTCTCAGTTGGCTTCCACTGCCATCAACTTCGCTTTATCTCTTTACCCACTGCTATGAATATGGTCTTAGTGACCATAATTTTGACAGACCTTCAGCACATGATTTTTGGGGTATTGTGGTCGGTATTATGCCCAGGCCACTTTACTTTCCAAGAAAAAATCCAGTACGCACTTAAGGTTGAGTGAACCTGGAAGCTGTCGATCAGGATCAAACCCCGACTTCTTGTCCTTAGTAGTCCAGTTCATTAACCACTGAGCTGCTCCCCAAAGAACCACATATCTGAAGAAAAAGATTCCCATCGCTAAAGGTGGGATTTGAACCCAAGACCTTCCTGTCCAAGGCTGACCTCTATACCACATAGACTCCTATTATGTTGAATGTGTATTTTCAATGGATCTGATAAACATTAACCCTGTGGTGTAAAAGTAAAATGTCTGGCTTGTCAACTTTGTAAAAATAAAAAAAAGCTGTTAAAGTGAGTACCAGTTAGAAGTAGGCATAATGAGGGGACTATTAAGAGATGTCAATGAGATCTGATTAGGGGGTGTTCATAAGGACTAATAAGGGTGAACTGATTAGGAGTGTTCATAAGGACTAATAAAGAGTTTTTATAATGAGGACTGAATTTTAAAGAGTGTTCACAATGAGGACTGACAAGCAGTGTTCATGAGGACTAATAAGGGTGAACTAATTAGGAGTGTTCATGAGGACTAATAAGGGTGAACTGATTAGGAGTGTTCATAAGGACTAATAAGGGTGAACTGATTAGGAGTGTTCATAAGGACTAATAAGAAATGTTTATATGGACTAATAAGAAGTGTCTATAAGAGGACTGACAGGTAGTGTTTATTATCTTCATCTCATTAGCCTGAGCAATTGATGCATGGTGTTAATAAGAGATAAAAATAAATGTGAAGTGAGGTCTTGATTATCTTCCCTTGTGAGGAAGATTACAATGTTTTTTTTTTGTTTTCAAATAAAATGTGAGGAAGTCTATTGCCATGAAATAGGAAGTAAACCCAAATGTCATGTGAGTGTGTCAGACAAATAAATAAGTTTGGACAAAAGATAATAACAAGAAAACGCTAAACATGTAGGTATATCTCAACTCACAGCCTCGTATTGCTCAACCAAAGCTTTACTAGAAGACTCCCATTTGGCTTTCCATTGCAGTCCATCCTTTTCAAGTTTTTTTATTCTCTTTGTCATCTGATAAAATAAACAATTTCAATGTGTTAGACGTCCATAAATAAAGAGTGACCAGTTATCAAGGTCATTTAAATAGAAAGTAAAGGTGAAGGTTTTTCTGTATTCCTTTAAGGAATAAGGTTTTTCTGTATTCCTTTAAGGAATAAGGTTTTTCTGTATTCCTTTAAGGAATAAGGTTTTTCTGTATTCCTTTAAGGAATAAGGTTTTTCTGTATTCCTTTAAGGAATAAGGTTTTTCTGTATTCCTTTAAGGAATAAGGTTTTTCTGTATTCCTTTAAGGAATAAGGTTTTTCTGTATTCCTTTAAGGAATAAGGTTTTCTGTATTCCTTTAAGGAATAAGGTTTTTCTGTATTCCTTTAAGGAATAAATGGAAAATGGGGTTCTTCTTCTTCTACCTTTGAACACCCTGTGGAGCACAGGTCTTCAACAAACACTTGCCAAGTCATAAAGAATTGTAGCTCTATTCCCTACCAGGCATGTTTGTAAGAGGCGACTAAGGAGGGTTGGACATGGGAATGGTGGTCATGTACTGTAAAAAAAAAAAAAAAAAAAAAAAAACAACAAAAACTTTACAAACATGGACAAGTCAAAATGGTGTTATTGCCCATATTTTTCTTGGGTACACTTTTTATGGGTGATATTAGTAAACTTGAGACCATCCCACTTTCTCAAAAAAAATCTCTGGTACACATTTTCAGGTAACTAAACAAAATTAATTTTCATTAATAACCAATGACACATGTCTAAGATGCATACAGTAATCATTTATAATGTAAAGGTAAAAGGTAAAGTACGAGACTTGAACCGGCGTCTTAGCACACGAGTTTACACCCATATGTGCTCGGCCGCCTATCCAGAAATGTTTGGATATTGCTGTATAGTGTAGCCTCAAGCATCGAAACTCAGATGCGAAGCGACATTCCTCACCTTCCCAGGATAATACCCTGGTACCCATTTCTGCCAACGGCTGGGTCGACCGTGGGGGTATTTTTTTTTTTTCCAACCACGAGTACAATTCACACTGCTCCCAGCGGGAATCGAACACGGGTTGTCCGAACGTCGGTAGTCCAGTCGGGTGGTTTTCCCAACTAGGCTACCGAGGCCCCCACATTTATAATGTGTTCATCATTTATAATGTGTTCTATATTAATACAACCCCCTTTTCTAAGATCATTTTCCTAGGCTCAGAAAGAGGTGAGTGGCCTCCATAAATCAAGATGCCATCAAAAGATCCTCAGATGTCCCACATTATGTCTGTCAAATGTTTTTTCTTGATAATAAAATGTTATAAATCTATGTACAGTTTACAAGTTTGCAGGTCATGTTCTGAAGAGTCTATGGGCCAAATGACATGAACTATGCAGAGTTGTGGTCACTTTCTGTCTGCAGTATCCTGTTTGGAGTTGGAATATTAAAGTCTGTTGTCCTTTTCTCAAGTTTAAGATAGGATCTTCAGGAAATGTACAATTTACTTCTGTCACCATGCATGATTTTTTTTTTCTTTTTTAATTCTTAGAATCCACCAGTTAAGTGGGGGTAGACAGATGCATTGTGTCGCTAGTTTACAGCAAGCCATAATATCTTTATCATTCAGTCCATCGCACCCATCCTCAGCATCAGTAGATTTCTTCTTCTTCTTTTTTCCTTCCTCATCTGCCTTTCAGCATCGAGGGGAGACATAATTTGCTGTATTTTGCTCTTCTGTTCGCCTCTACTGCTGTTATGTTTCCTAGTGCTTCTAATATTCCATCGATCCATCTTTTTCGTGGTCGACCCTTGGGTCTGGTGCTCTCACAACGTTTGTTGAAGACAGTAGATTTCTAATTTAACAATTTAACCTGGGCAGCAGGTTAATTTTTTACCTACTCTTTTGTACCTTTAAGTTCAAAGGGTTATTAACATTTGTAGAGGGCACATGGAAACTTATGTATTTTTTTACCAAATAACTCAATATCTATGCTTTATACAAATGGGTCAGTGACAACTTTAAAACTAAACTTTACCACAGAATTATAAAGCACAAAGTAAAGAAAAGTACAGTGAAAGTCAGTGGATTGCTAAATCAATTAACTTGTCATGCTTCAAACCTGGAAAACACGGGTTTGAATCCAGGTAGGGTCAAAAGTTTTTATCTATCGGTCACCATCATTGAGTGCTGTCTCCACATTGAAGGTTGGCTAACATAGAGAGCCATTCCGCTCAGCCTCTTGCTTTGATGGTGCAGGTTGTCATAAGGCTGACTTGTCCATCTTTTCATGTTACTCGTCCATTTAGTCTTGGTATGCCTCTGGCTCTTATACCTTGTATTTTCCCTTCCAAGATTACTTTTAGTAGGCTTTTGTGTCTGTTATGAAATAAAAACTCACACACGAACACTTCATGGCGTCTGCTCAGGACAAGTAGGCTTATTCTCTAGTGTTATATGTTCCCCCAGCAAACTGCAGCAATGGGATGTTACTGTTTAAACAGTTACAGTGAAACCCAAACACCTCTTCTTTATACACCAAAAAATTATAAGTTTAACATAGGTTGGGATGGAAAAAAATAAAAAAGTTCGATTAAAAAATAATTTCAATCCAATAAAAAAATATATTTCATTGTCCTGATTGCCAAGCTAGGCAGCCTTAACTGAACAATTCTCTTTAAATATTTTAAAGAAGCTTACCTTATCCATCTCCGTTTTATACTTCTGGAAGGTTTCATTGCTGCGAGTATGAAGGTCATTAAACTCATCATACTTTGACTTATACAATGCAAGCTGGAAAAAAATTAAGATTTTTTACTTTTAATAAGGAAATGTAGCAAATATTTGTTCTGTTTTATACAAATAAAAGGGGAGCTTAAGTGCCTGAGGTCGCAGTAGCAGGGTCGGTGGACCATCAGCTGACCAAGACCTAGCAGTTTTACCTCCTCAACTGTCTCCTCCAGTAACAGCTTGCATCAAAACAGGCTGGCTAACAGAAGCTAGAACCACTGTGTCCTTTAGTGGTGGCTCTTATTGATATAGAAGACCTAGTATTGCTGTACCTCTAGGCAGGACAAGTAGTTTCCCAGCATCGCCTGGGACTAGACGAATTCCAAGTCGTCCAGTAAAAGACAGGAATATCAAGAAAGCCATAACGTTCCGCCACATTCAGTGAATCAAAGGGTTCCTGCCCATATCAACTATTGGCACTCCATCAACAACAACACAAATAACAATCTTAATTTTAATTTTTGAATAATTACTTTCAAGTAAAAAACTTAACAAGAAATCATTACTTTGTACAGCGAAGACAACAAACTTTCTCCTCTTGGTTGAAGAAAATCAGTTTACATAAACATTTTTCACACTCTCTTTGCTAATAATCATTTTTATAAAGACATTGATGCTTTATATAATAAATTTCTAATTTGCTCCTGAGCCCATCTCTTCCTGACACAAACATAATTCACTTCATCATAGGAGTTTTGGTTAAAGTGTCAAGAACAAAATTTGTTTTATATGGCAGGTGCTGTAAATCATATTTTTTGTCAGATACTCAATGAGAACTGATATGGTGAAAATATAATCCATTCTCAAACATAGCACGTGTGGTTTAAGAGTTTGACACTCTACTACAATGTCAACGATGACCATAATAATTCATTCCTTATCTCTTCCACGTATCTTCAGCTCATTTGCATAAAGTTATTCAAAGGCAAAAACACATCAGGGCTGAAAGTAGTCTATAGATAGCTGACTGCATGTGTCAGAATCAGTGAACACAAACTATCCACAGCCTACTCCCCATCTCTTATGTATGATGCCTCTAAAAGCAGACTATGGATGTGAATCATGGACAATAGGACAACAGACAAGAAAATCACTGGAGGCTGTAGAAATGTGGTTTTACAGAAGAATGTTGAGAATACCATGGACAGCTAAGAAGAGTAATGAAAACGTTCTGAAAGAGGCCAAAGAAAACAGAGCTAATGTCCAATATTAGGAAGAAACAATCATTATTTTTGGCCATGTAATGGGAAGGGAACAGCTGGGATATATTGTAACTGGAAAAATTGAGGGACAAAGAGATAGAGGGAAGCAAAGAGAAAAGATACCAGATAGCTTAAGAAATGTCTTGGCAGAAGGTCAACAACAGAAATGATAAATAACTGTCAAGATCAAAAGTTGTGGAGAGACATGATCACATATGCCAGCTGGCACAGTAATTGATGATGATGAAAAGCAGAATAACCAGTTTGGTCAAGTGCTTATGGTCTGAGAGAGACGGCAACCCATTACTCAGAAACACCATGCTGAATTGGATGTTATGGGTCTATTGCAGCTTGTTGCAAACCACATCACAACACATACACTATGACCACTTAACATCCCATTATGGTTAGGTGATAACAAGGACAATTGTTTCCTTTAGCCAAGGTGAATGCAAGAGAAATAAATAAAGGTACCCTCTGTCTTCCATCTAGATGTTTCTTACAGTAAATAAATACACACCTGTGATTCTGTTATCTGAGACTTCTTTGTAATCTCTGTCAGCTTTAACAGCAACTGGGAGATAAATGTAGAATAAAGATATCAAGTGTGGCAAAGGTAATCACAAAGCATATGTCATATTATTTCCTTTTTCTTGTGGATGTATCTATACATCAATATTAGTAAGTTAAAAGAAAGTATTGGCCAGCTAACGTCTAGTAACATATCCGTACAGCTTGTCCCAAAATGGTACAGGTGATGGCCACAAGAGCCTTCTCTATTCATATGTTGAGCATGATTGTAATAGATGTTCAGCTGTCATTTAGCTTGTGCCCGTCACATTCATCAGAGGTTCCTATCCTTGAGGTGTTAAAAAGACTCAATCTTTTATGGGCCATTTGAAATCTAAAAACTTATACTTGCTCTCCTCTTTTGAGCTAGTAGTAGGCATTATTCTTCTAATAACCCTGTCATTCTGCATTTAATTTCTTTTGAAATATGTTATATTCATTATTTTTTAAGTGGTTTTGGTAATTATTATCTTCCTCAACTCAAGTCAGTAACCAATTTTTAAAGCTGGATCAACTGACACAATCACGATCTGTGGGTGATTAAGCCAGCAATAAACACCAGTACTATTCCTACTCACATTTCATACTGCTTCATTAAAGTTTTCTTAATTTGCACCAATTAATGGTAACTAACAGCCTTCAATGGGTACCGGATTTTTTTCTGGGAAAGTAAAGCGACACAGGCGTAATACCGACCATATTACCCCAAAAATCATGTGCCGAGGGTCTGTAAAATTTATGGTCACTAACATCATATTCCCTATACGCCACTTGGTGTGACGGGAGTACTTTACTTTTTTAATGGTAACAGCAGGCCTGGTACGTGATGATGATGAACTATATGTTAAAAGATAAGAATATTTAGATTCAGCCTCCATTTTTACATAAAACTATCTTTACAACACATATTACCATTGTTGGTGTATGTCGGGGGGCTCACAATAGAACCAGAGGAATAAAGGCCACTTGGACAAAGCAGTCACCACGATGTGTGAGATTCAAGATTTTTATTTCACCCCCCCGATAGAAAAAATCTTTTCTGTCTAGCGTGGGTTCGAACACTGTACATCGACTTTTCAGCCAGCGGAACAATGGTTTTAGCTGCATGGCCACGCACACCTCCATTTATTGAATAAAGTATGGTAAATAATTGGGGGAGCCGCGATAGCTCAGTGGTTAGTGAACTGGACTACAAAGGACAAGAGGTAGGGTTCGATCCCAATCGACGGCTTCCGGGTTCACCCTGCCTTAAATGCGTACCGGATTTTTTTCTGGGAAAGTAAAACAGCATGGGCGTAATACTGACCACATTACCCCAAAAATCATATGCTGAAGGTCTGTAAAATATAGGGTCACTAACACCATATTTCCCTATACGCCACTTGGCGTGACAGGGGTACTTTACTTACTTACTTGTTAAATGGTATGAAGTGTGGTAAATAATGTGATCTGTTTGCCAAATTCAATTAAATAACCTTGCAATCTTCCAATATTTTTTACTATTTCATCATTACTTAGACTATGTCATAACCTTGATGTGACCCTAATATAGTTTAGCGTCTAGTTTTTTTTAATCAGCTTATTATGACAAATCATAACCAAAAAAAAAACAAGAATCATTTTAAAATTCAGAACTTTTTATAATTGACATACAGAATGAGGTTTGAATAGATTATTGCTTGCTTGCGTTCGCCTGATGACTAAAGTATTCTAGAGTATTCGTAGACTGTAGAATTCCTCTTCGTCATCCGTCCTTAAAAGGACGTTAAGTGGGCGTGTCTGCGTTGTGTTGTGGTTTGCAGTATAACTGTTATATTTGCGCCTTTTGGCCCAACACATCTGACCTCAGCACGACATTTTTGAGTACCGGGTTGTCTTCCCTCTTCAATCCCTGCTCGCTTGGCCAGACTAGACAGGTTAGTCTATTACTGGAGGCACCGCGAAGAGGTGGAGCGGGGTCTGGATGGTTTTGGTTCACCGATCCTGGCGCAAGCCATCAGCTGTGGGTCGCTGACAACTTCCAGCTCTGGTGCTGGGAGGCACACTTTCGTCTCCTAATAGATTATTAAAGTCAAAGGGTCTCTAACTATTATGTTTTTTTTTTTTAAATATATATTTTGAAATTTGTATTGAAACGACTACCAAATTCCCCCACATGCCTAACAAGGCATGGAGGGAACCTTTACTTTTTACTACTTACTTTATTATATGTATAATTAATCAACCCAAGAAAAAATATTACCAGCTCCCTCTCTTTATTGCCCCTTTCCTCAACTTCTTTGAGGATGGCATCAGCTTGTGCCAACTTAGCAGCCGCCAGTTTTTTTTCAAGATCATGGTGCTCCTGTAGCTTTTTAACATGCTGACAAAGAAGAAAGAAATGTATATAAAATATAAACATAAGGCAACAATAACAAATTAATAACAAAGTTAGGACATCATTAAAGTATCAAGTATTAAATAGAGACAATAGAAATGATAAGAATATATAAAAAAATAAAACAATAATAAAGACCCAAATATAAAAATGAGATGACAGCAATGATTCTATATGAAATATGAAGCAAAAGTAACAACTAAGAGTAAAAAAAATTGGACAAGAAATGAATTAAACAAAGAATTAAAAAAGCAATATGAAAGTGATAACTAAAACTGAAAACAAAAATGCAACTAATAATTTCTTACTTCAGTGGTAAAAAATATAATAGTTGAATATTTTACCTCCTCGCGACCTTGACACTGAGAAATGAAAGTCCGAAGTTGTTCTGCCAAATTGTCATTTTCCTTCCTCAACCTGTTGTTTTTCTCACTATTATCACTCATCTGGCTTTGAATTTCACCAATTGTTACCTAAATTGAGAGAATTGTAATATCAAACTTAGAGGAATCATGTTTATTACAACTTGGGAAAGTCAGACCATAAAAAATAAATAAAATTCTCATTTATAACTTATTAAGTTGCTTATAAATATAAAAGCAAGTGAAAGTCACAGTGGTCTGTTATTTATTGGTTGATCTGGCACTTTTAATAGCCCATGGTTACTCACACTGAGGTTGTAGCGTTCATCAGTTGTTTTGATGTTGAAAAGAGAGAGTTGTCCATGTCTGATATCTATGGACCATTCTTTGCAATCAACCAATGAATCAATTCTTCTTCACCAATCAGCCTATTGTTATGTGTGTAGACATTTAGATCAGCATTGGTTAGGAACAAGATGGTGCACTTAAGGTCATCACTTGTTCCCCAAAACTGGTCATGCAGGGTTGTTTCTATGAACCTTATTTGTGTTCTTAGGGTGTTGAGAGTGTTTCAGTCCTGTAGGATATGCACTATGAGTTTGACGAGATGCTCCTTAGCCGCATGTTGCAAAGTCACTAAGTCCTATCTTGTGTAAGTGTGCTATGAGGCCACAGCGACCTGTACTGAGTTTTAATATCTTGGACTGTTCATGTCTACTGAGTTTGTTAAAATTCAATTAATCAATGACGTTTGTCTTGAGAACTCAAAACAGTCTGATCCTCCATTCTTATGTCAACATATCTTAATCTTGTCTTTTGTGAACTATCCTGATATCATTAGCATTTTTATCAGCATTTGATGAGCTAGCTTTATTAAAGGTCTCAACTTAAGAGATGTGATTTGAGCAAACATCAAGTATAGTTGCAGGTGAGCTGGTTTGGCGATAAAAGTGATTTGGAAAGAGAGAGATTGGATCCTTCTTGATGCTCTTCATTTGACCCAGCTGAAATAATGTGTACCTGGTTCAATAAGTAAGGAAAATAAAATAAGAGTGAGAAAGGGCACTGGTCCCTTGTCTTCTAATGCTGTGGTTTAGAATCATCATCATTTGCCATACCGGTTGGCGTAGGCGATCATGTCCTTCCACAATCTTCTATCTACACTGCATCGTATCATTTCTGTTGTTGACTGTTTTCCATACCATGACACCAAGCTATCCAGTATTTTCTCTCTATATCATCCGCAATCTCTCCTTTTATTTTGCCAGTTGTAACCAAGTATTCCAACTTTCTTCTTCTCATGATGTGCCCGAAAAATGCTGATTGTTTCTTTCTGATGTTTTTTACTAGCTCCCTTTTAGTGTTGGCCTCTTTGAGAACTTCCTCATTGGTCTTTGTAGCTGTCCAGGGAACATTAACATTCTTCTGAGAAATCCCATCTTTGTGGCCTCTAATTGTCTTTTCATTTGTATGTCTACTGTCCATAATTCACTTCCATTGGTCAGAATTGGTTCTATATAGCACCGACGAACTCTCTTTCTCATTTCTATTGACATAAATTTGTTGCATAAGATATTTTTCATTTTCTGAAAAGCTATTTTGGCCTGAGCTATTCTGCTTTTTATTTCTGTGGTGCATCTTCCATCCGATGTTATTATTGTGCCCAAGTATTTCAGATGTTGCACTTGTTTCAAATTTGTCCTGTTTATTTTATGCTGCATGCTGGTGATGATTGTTTCTTCGATATAACCATTACTTCTGTTTTCTTACTATTCAGACAGACCTTTCTTGTTGCTTTCTTTTACCATTATGTCTATCATTTCTTGTAGTTCATTCTCTGTCTCTGCTATTAAGATGTGGTTTAGAACAGTGAAAAGTTATTAATATAAAATAGAGGAGGATTGGACACAGACTAAGAAAACCTAAAGCCAACCAGTATAACAAGACACAGTGTCACAAAACCCACAGAGAAGAGAAAACAAGAAAAGTCCAAGAATACTTGGAGGTGAGAAGTGATCAGTTCACAAGGACACTGGTTTTGACTAGAAGGAAACATAGAAATTGTTTAAGAATAATGGTGGATGGAGAAACTTTGTAGCATATGCTCCCAAAAGGGGCCAGAAAAACTATGTCTGACTATTTGACTGAATGATTCATTAATTGATTGATGTGTCTGATCCAAGATGCAGTTCCAGTAATGTTTCTTATGTCATGATTTTTTATTCATGCCTTTTCATGTGATATTAATCTTCTTTTTATCTTAATATCATATTTTCTGTGATATTAATGTTCTTCATCTGGTGCTGCTTTTGCCTGGAGATTACCCAATAGTTTATCTAAAGCACCTCATCTCTTTTGATGTCTCATTTTTTCCCCTTTTATTTTAAGCAGTGATAATGTTTGACATTAACAATTAAAGGATGGTAACAAAAATATACTGTTTGGAATGTCATTTTATTACTGCAAAGATGTTCGGGTGCTTCAGCATATACGAGTTCTACCACTGTACTGGCTTTGAAATATTATTCCATACACTCTTTCAAGTATTCAATTCTTCATGAAAAATGCTTCTCAGGTACTTGAATCTTGGAACCTGCTTAACTCTTTCACCATGGAAGGTTTTTATCACTTCAGTAGTAGATCTTTCAGGGACAAAATTTGTCACGGTTTTAAATATCAATCAACATGTTTATATTTATCTTACACTTAATATATTATGTATATATTTTTAGATAATTAAACAAGGAATTCAATTTCACCAATACCAAGATGAAGCAAGACCTATAAAAAGAATATGGTTTGATGACAGTTTACTTTAATCAAGTTGAGAGTGATACACTGTTCAGCGACCGAAATCAGCATGGCGCATCAAAAAGTATGGAAAGAGTTAAGGCATGTCACCATTCACATGAATGTTAAGAGGTCTGGAAGTGCTGTTTATCCACACAGTTTCTATTATGCATTCTTCTATCTTGAAATATATGGCCTTTGGCATCTTGACAGACGGTTGGTAGCAAGCAATCATGATAAGTCAGTAGTTTGGTAACGCATTAGTGTCTCATACTGGGTGCTGCTTTACTGAAAATCTTTTCTCGTGGCTGAATTTGCCAATCCTGGACAGACAGATCCATCTACAGAACGAGCAAGGTGTACCCGCGGTACACGGCCTTGTCTTCTTTCTCTTGCACCTTTTGTCTTCTGAATTTGACATCAGCACTATCTCGAAGGTTTTGGAAGCAGTGATCTCTGCAATATGTGCCATTTTGTCACGCAAGGTTTCTGTTTTTTGAGATTTTCCGCAGCCACATTTTCCCAATTCCTTTCACTTATAGAAAATTCCCTCAAGGAAGCCTTGCAAACATCCTTATATCTCAGTACCGGTCTGCCCTTTGGTCTTTTTCCATCCCTAAGTTCGCCATACAATATTTGTTTGGGAATATGATTGTTTGCCATTCTTCTTACATGGCCCAGCCACCTTAGTTTACGAATCCTAAGTGTTGCCATGATGGATGGGAGGTTGGCTCGTTGTAAGACAGAGTTAGTTACTTTGTCCTGCCATTTGATGTTCATAATCTTGCGAAGGCAACGTACATGAAAGCTGTTTAACCTTTTCTCCTGCCCTGCATAGGTAGTCCAAGTTTATGATCCATATAGAAGTGTACTAAGCACACAACTTTGGTAAATTTGAATCTTAGTCCTGAGGGTTAAATTGGTGTTGGCCCATGCTCTATTTTGTCTGTCTGCCTGCGATCAGGACTCAGTCAGAGTAGGATCCGACTATTTTTAAGTTTGCCAAATGTGGAAGCTACCTTTCCGGTTCAGGAATTTATTTCTTCTTCAAGGGAGACATTGGTTGTGACCATAGAACCGAGATAGGTGAACTTTCTCACAGGTTCAAGGGTATGTAATTTAATGATATAGCTGCGGGGCTGGCCACACCTTGTTGAAGCACCAGTTTTCTGGATACTTATTGATAAGGAGAATAATTCACATTGATCTAGACAGATTATCAATCATTCACTGCAGGACGGATTCATTATGAACAACCAGTGCTGCATCATCAGCAAATAGAAGCTCATTGATTAGGGTCTCAGTTGTTTTTTATTTTGACCTCAGACGTGCAAGATTGAATAAGGAAATTGAAATAAGCACATTACAAAATAACATAGGTGAAAGTAATTGATTTATTTTACAAATCAAATAAAAATGTTAAAACCATGAAAAGATATTTCTAATTTAAAATATAATTCAGATTACATTACTAAAACATTAATTTATACAATATTCACATCACAAATTGGTGCTATGCAATGTCCTACAGATAAATTATAGATTTATGGTAAAAACTTACATTGAATTGGGCAGAAATTTCCTTTCTCTTCTCATCATCCTCTTTTGCTCGCTTGATGCTTTCATCCTGAAAACATCAATGTTTAATCAGATCAGGAAAAGCTTGCAAAGGAATGTCAAAATAAAGGCATTTACTTCTTATGGTGTGAGCATCCAGGTGGCATATAATATTAAAACAGGTAAATGAATTTAAATATTTGGGAACTTTATTAACCTCAGACGGAAGATGTACAAAAGAGGTTAGATGCAGAATGGCTCAGGCAAAAGCAGCTTTCCAAAAAATGAGGAAAATACTATGCAATCCATTTTTGACAATAGAAACAAGAAAAAGAGTTCTTAAAAGTTACGTACAGCCAGTCTTAACATATGGATGCGAGTCATGGACAATAGGACAACAGACAAGAAAATCACTGGAGTCTGTAGAAATGTGGTTTTACAGAAGAATGTTGAGAATACCATGAACAGTTAAGAAGAGTAATGAAGAGGTTCTGAGAGAGGTCAAAGCAAAAAGAGAGCTAATTTCCAATGTTAGGAAGAGACAATCATCATTTTTTGGCCATGTAATGAGAAGAGAACAACTTGAATATATTGTAACAACTGGAAAAATTGAGCGACGAAGAGATAGAGGGAAGCAAAGAGAAAAAAATAACAGACAGCTTAAGAGAATGGCTTGGCAGAAGGTCAACAACAGAAATGATAAATAGCTGCCGAGATCGAAAGTTGTGGAGAGACATGATCACCTACACCACTAGGCCCGGTACTTGATGATGATGATACAGGTGGCAGAATCTATAACTTGTGCTTCCAACCAGATGCAGTCTTGATTCACAGTAGAGCTAAAAGTATGATTTCTATTAGGGAGAAATGAAAACTTAGAACTGAACACTTCGTGATGACTGCATTGGACAAGTAGCCTTATTCTCTGGCCCTGTAAGTCTCCCTGGGATAATGTTGTAAAGACAGTTTTTTCTAGAGCATATTATAGATTGAAGATAACTAAGAACTTATAATTAACTAATTAGAACGGTATAACTGATTTTTTAAGGTGAGACAACTCTAATTTTGAATTTTTACTACTACTTTATTTGTATGAGATTTAAATTAAGTAACATCAAGAAAGGACTCAGAATTATTGCATAGTTAAAGAAAATAAAGAATTAGACACAAACCTTGATTAACTTGTTGTGCTTCTGCAGCTCTCTGCAGAGAGATTCCAATTTGCTTTTTGCTATCATGGCTTTTGTGTGTTCAGACTGAAGTTGGTCTTTTTCTCTCGCCACCTGAAAAAGTCACAGAGAAAATCTTTTCTGCAATCAATTTAACAATTGCTTTTACAACAGCACATAAAAGTAACTGTAGGATAGTCACAGAGTTGAAAAGAAGAGAAATGTGATTGAGAATGAAAAGTCCTTGATCTTTCCAGTGCTGCTAGATGTCACATAGGGCTTGGAGTGTTTTTCGCCATCCATCTCTATTCTTGGCAAGATGTTGAATCTTATTTAATAAGTCTATGCCTGCCAACTTTACTTCTTTTATAACTATTCTTTTTTAGTGTCTCCCTAGGTCTTCCTCTTTTTCTGTATCCTGATGTTTCCCATAGAAGAACCTGTTTTAAAATATTCTTGTTGTCTCTTCTCAATGCATGTCAGGCTAATGTCCATCTTCTCTTCTTAATTGTAGATGAGATCGTTGGCTGCATGGCATTAATGAAAACAAGTATACACAATTTGAGAAGAGAAGACAAAGAATTAGAATTAAAGATGGGGAACAAAAAATACTGCAATAATGGGTTGTATGTAAATTTCACAAATGCAAAATTAAATGAGTCACTTTTTTAAAATGTTATATAACAATGTTAAAATGTACACAGCTCATTTACCACAGTTAAGGTTCGTTGCTGGGTTTTAAAAGAGTTCTGTAGCACTCTGTGCTCTTCATGAAGATCTGCATACTTTTTGCACAGTGCTGCCAGCTTCTCCTCCGGGCTCTGGAGGCTGTTCAAGGCTCGCAAGATGTACTCTATAAATTAGAAATACAAAATATTTCTCAGACATTTTTATACTTTTCTCAGGGTGTGCACAATGTCTCAGGTTTAACTAATCATCATAATACTACAAGTAGTTACATCTACCATGAAATCTTTAGTTCATTATTATCATTATCCTGCACTTTGATTCCCTGTGTAACATTAAAAAAAACTAACTTTTTTACTAGCTTATTATTATTATTTTTTTTTTTTTCTACCATTAAGCACAGTTTTGTTAAACCATCTAATCAGACATCTCCTGACTTGGTTTTAATCTCAATCTTGGTATTTCAAAGACTGTCTAATCTATTCCATTCATTCATTTTTCCCAAAGGTATTGTGGGGACTGTATTCTTGAGATAAGCTAATGAAGCTCTGTTTTGTCTTATATTATACTATTCTTCAGAGACAGGTACACTTATGTAATATTGTGAGTGTGAGGCAGCTTAACAGCCACAAAAAAACTGGATAAAATATAAAAAAATAAACATAAAATTGTATGTTACAAGTTGACTAAAAGGAAGACAGAACAGAAAATATATGTTTCTGCCACATTTGCTTTCTTAGTATAATAAAACAACAACAAGAACGGACACAATCGACTCCACAGTCACATGTATACAAAATTCAAGATCAGCACCTCAACTACTTGTACATGTGGACAGGCGCCCCAGACTGCTGAGCACATACTTCAAGACTGTACTGAATATAGTAGACTGAGGAAAATCCATTGTCCCCTAGTTACCACATTACAGACAAAACTAAATGGGCCACTGCAAGAATTACAAAAGACAGGAAAATTTAAACAGGAAACGACATTGCAGATGTAGACAAAACTTCAGGCGAACGAAAGATAGAAAGAACAACAAAAAACAAACATGTATACAATTACATAGAGAAATATAGATTTAGCTTAGAGAGACACTGTCACGTGGTCAATGGAGAAGAATTAATGAGCTCAATGAATAGATCCCTAACCAAAAGGAGACCAGGTCTTTGACCAATGCCGATCACGTGAATGCACCTGAAGGGCAGGAAGGTCAGCAGTAAGCCTGAAAGGATAGTCTATCTATTGACCTTTCAAGCCATAGCCGGCCCGTAGGGCATAGACCCAGATACTCTTTCTCTTATCTACATTTTTATTCTAGCAGTTTTCAATCCTTCTATAGATATTTTATCAAATCTCGTCACTTGTCTCTGTTCTGTGCAAGCAACTCTTTCTCATAAAGGGAGCCGATTCCTGCTGCTCTTGCCTCTCTGATCAATGTTCTTCTCGGTGTCTCTCTGGGTCGGCCTCTTTTCCTCTTACCTGTTGTTTCCCACATGAGGGCTTGCTTTGTTATTCAGTTATTATCTCTCCTCATCACATGTCCAACGTGTGACCATTGTCTTTTCTTGATTACTGAAGATATTAGTGGTTGATTGGCGATTTCTCTAATTTCCTCGTTTGTTTTTAATTCGTCCCACGCTATACCAAATATTTTCCTTAGATATTTATTTTCAAATGAGTTCAACTTTGTTTCTATGTCTCTTGTTGTTTTCCAGCTTTAACATGCATATGTAAAGGTAAATAGAACGTTTGGTTTGATTTGAATAGTCTAAGTTTTGTGTTTGTGCTGATGAGTTTTGATTTCCACAACTTTTCAAGGCTTCTGAAAGACGTTGCTGCTTTAGCTATTCTGATTCTAATTTCTTTACTTGTATCCCCTTCCCAATCAATGTGACTTCCAAGATAGATAAAGTGATCGATCTCTTCCACTGGTTTATTTTCCATGTATATTCTGTCATCTGTTGGAATTAAGCTTTTCATTACTTTAGTCTTTTCATGATTGATCTCAAGCCCAATTTTGCTGGCTAATGATGATAGTTCATTTGTGTTTTCCTGCAACGTTTTTATCTGACTGCTGATGAGGACTATGTCATCAGTAAAGTCAAGGTCCTCCAGATGGTCTCCTTGTATCCATTCGATGCCTTTGTTACCAGTACAGCATTTCTTCATTATGAAAGGATAGTAGAAGATGAAAAAAAAAAAAGAACTCTTTTCTGAAATATAAAAGAAAATGTCCCTAGTAAGAGGGGGACAACACAGAGATAAGGAAGGGAAAATCTTTTTTTTAAAAAAGATATTGAAGGTAACGGTAGTAATAATGATAAAAATAATTACAAAAAGGGAGAATTTTTCTTCACCTGGTGTTTGTTTTCTTTGATCTTCTCTTTCTATTCTTTATTCCTGTTCTAGTCTTCCTAATCTGTCAGGTCAGGTAATTTTACCTGCTACTGTATGCAGTAAGCAGTATAACCTGTGGTTGCCCTGCTGCCTTGTAGGTAAGCTCGGGAGAGTAAAAGGCTAAGGGAGGGTACCCCGAAGTAAAACAACCCCACTGCCTTGTGGGTGAGACTTTTTAGTCAGAGGCTAGCGGAGCCAACCGTAAACAAACCAACGGAAGACAACAGAAAACCACCGTCATAACTTCTTTGTACAATCATGAATCGCCACAACAATAGAAATTACGACAACACCGTTATGGGGGTTTCCAACAGAAAACCCTCGTTCAGTAGGGGACATCATGTGCTACAGGTGATACCCGATCATAATCAAGCTACTGTAAGCAAAATAAAGATAAAACAAACTTTAAAGATAGGTACTTGGAATGTGAGAACACTCATGCAGAAGGGTAAAATGGAAAACATCATACAAGAAATTAAAAGAATTTAGAAACAGTCTGGTGTGTGTGAAAACTAGACCAGGGGCAGATTGCAATAGTGATCATGTACCAGTTGTGGGAAAGCTTAGAGTAAAATTAAAAACAACAAAACGAGCCTCAGTTAACAGTTAAGGAGAACTGTTGATTAAACAAGAAAGCATAAGGGAACGATGGACAGAATACATTAAAGATCTTTATAATGATGAACGAACAGAAGTAAATATTAAGGATAATGGAGAAGGACCAGAAATACTCAAGTGGAAGACGCCTTGCGCAATATGAAATCAGGAAAAGCACCTGGACCAGATAATATAACTAAAGAAGAGATTGAGGCCATGGGTTATTTTGGAATATATATAATAACAAAAATATTGAATGATATCTACAACAGCGGATATATACCAGACGACCTGCTCAAATCAATATTCATAGCTCTACCAAAGAAATCTGGTGCGATTGAATGTGATAATCATCGCACAATAAGCCTTATGAGTCACATGACTAAGATATTGCTAAGAATCATCATGCGAAGAATGCGGAACAAAATCAGTCCAGAAATAAGCGATGAACAGTGTGGTTTTGTTGGAGGTAAAGGAATGAGCAATGCCATATATATCATAAGATCTTTAATAGAAAGAGCCATAGAGGTGAAAACAGATCTATACCTATGTTTCATACCAAAGCATTTGACAAAGTAAAGCACCAAGAAATAATCAAAAATTTAGAAAACATAAACGTAGACAGCAAAGATCTAAGAATAATAAAGAACATGTACTGGCAACAAACAGCGGCCATAAGAACTGGAAACCAATTGGGAATGTTTCAACAAATAAAACAGGGTGTTAGGCAAGGTTGCGTGCTGTCACCAGATTTGTTTAATATGGATAGTGAGATTATTTTAAGATCCAGAAGGGGCAAGTCTGGAATAACAATCGGAGGTCATAATATAAATAATCTAAGGTATGCTGATGATACAGTCTTAATAGCTAAGATTGATGAGTTACAAGAAATGTTAGACATTATAGTGAAAGAAAGCAAAAATAAAGGACTCAGTCTTAATAGCAAAAAAAAAGAGAAGTGATGGTAACAACAAAGAAAAAGACATCACCTCAGTGCAAAATAAAGACAAGTGGAACAATATTAAAACAGGTAAATGAATTTAAATATTTGGGAACTTTGTTAACCTCAGACGGAAGATGTACAAAAGAGGTGAGATGCAGAATGGCTCAGGCAAAAGCAGCTTTCCAGAAAATGAGGAAGATACTATGCAATCCATTTTTGACAATCATCATCATCGAGTGCCATCTCCGCAATGAAGGTTGGCTACCATGGAGCGACATTCTGCTCTGTCTCTTGCTTTGAAGGTGCAGGTTGTCATAGGCTGATTTGTCCATCTTTTGATGTTACTCATCCATGTTAGTCTTGGTCTGCCTCTGCCTCTTTTACTTTGTATTTTCCCCTCCAGGATTACTTTTAGTAGGCTGTTGTGTCTTTTAACATGGCCCAAAAATCACATTTGTCTTGTTTGAATTGTTTTTAGTAGTTCTCTTTTCATTTTTAGTTGTTTTAAGACATCGTCGTTTGTTTTCTTTTCCTTCCATCCAATTCTACCTATTCTTCTATATATCCACATTTCAAAGGCTTCAATTCTCTGTTCTGTTTTTTTGTCTAATGTCCATGTTTCTGCACCATATAGAAATATTGAGAAGATGTAACATTTTGCTATTCTTAGTTTTAGCCCTGGTGTTATTTGTTTTGATGTTAGTATGTTCTTCATGACATTAAAATTACTTTTTGCCATTCCTATTCTTTTGTTTATTTCAGTTGTATTGTAACATTTTCCATCACTGGTTATAGTATGTCCAAGGTAGTTGTAGTTCTGAACTGTCTCCAGGTCTATTCCTTCAATTTTAATATCCACTTGTGGGTGTTGAGTATTTTCTTTGTTTGTGATCATAGTTTTAGTCTTTTTGATATTCATATCTAGTCCATATTTTTTTGCTTATCATGTTTATTTCATTAAGTAATTGTTGTAGATCTTTAGTATTTTCTGCTAGTAGTACAGTATTGTCAGCATATCTTAGGTTATTGATTATCTTTCCATTAATTTGTAGGCCTGGCATCTCTATGATGTTTTTAAAGATTTGCTCAGTGTATAGATTGAACAAGCTTGGTGATAGGATGCATCCCTGTCTTACTCCTCTTTTTATATCAATGGGTGTAGAGTTCTCTTTGTTATATTTTATTATTGCTGTTTGCTCCCAGTATAGATTACATATTAGTCGTATGTCCATGTCATCTAGATGTATCTCTTTCAGGCATTCTATAAGTTGTGTTGTGTGTACTCTATCAAAAGTTTTGGTGTAGTCTATGAAGCAGGCATATATTGGTTTGTTTACTTCTGTGTACTTTTCGATTAATGTTCTCATGCAGAATATGGCTTCTTTTGTCCCGGTATTTTTCCTAAATCCAAATTGCTGCTCATCTAATTCAGTATTTATTTTATTCTGAATCCTTCCTTGTATAACTTTTAGCAAGATTTTAGTAATATGGCTCATTAGGCTTATTGTTCTAAAATCACTGCATTCAACTGCACCATTCTTTTTAGGCAATGCAATGAAAGTTGATGTTTTTAGTTCATTTGGTATGTATCTTGTGTGGTATATGTCGTTGCATATGTCTGTAATCACTTCAATGCCAAAATCTTCTAGTGCCTGTATCATTTCTATCTGTATACTTTCAGGTCCTGCTGCTTTTCCCTTTTTCATTGTTTTTATAGCTTTTTCCACCTCAGATTTTAAGATTTTATAGCCTGATGTACATTTTATAACTGGTTTCTTGTCCCTTTGATCATGAAATATTTCTGTTATATACTCCTGCCATCTATCTATAACATCTTTATTGTCTGTTAGCATTTTTCCTTTTTTGTCCTCAATGCACCCACCTTCTGTGGCTTTTTTATTTTTATTAGTCATTCTCTTTATTTCTGTGTGCATTCCTCTTAAGTCTTGCTTGCTTTCCATAGTTTCTATTTCTATACATTTTTGGCTGAGACAGTCTTCTTTTGCCTTTTTGCACAATTTTTGACAATAGAAACAAGAAAAAGAGTTCATAAATGCTATGTTGAGCCAGTCTTAACATATGGATGTGAATCATGGACAATAGAACAACAGACAAGAAAATCACTGGAGTCTGTAGAAATGTGGTTACACATGGACAGCTAAGATGAGTAATGAAAATGTTCTGAAAGAGGCCAAAGCAAAAAGAGAGCTAATTTCCAATATTAGGAAGAAACAATCATCATTTTTTGGCCAAGTAATGAGAAGAGAATCGTATATCGTAACAACTGGAAAAATTGTGGGACGAAGAGATAGAGGGAAGCAAAGAGAGAAAATACTAGACAGCTTAAGAGAATGGCTTGGCAGAAGGTCAACAACAGAAATGATCGAAAGTTGTGGAGAGACATGATCACCTATGCCAGTAGGCCCGGTACTTGATGATGATGATGATGATGATGAGTCTAGTTAGCTAGCTGAGCAATTTCATGAATGAGTTGTACATTTTATTTCTATTTTATACCTTTACTCTCAACTAACTTCAGCTGTCTTAATCTACTCCATGGCTCTCTTATTAACAGCTATATAGTGACCTCAATTCACATAGACATAGAAAAAGTATAAAACACTAGATCTTTTCCAGTGTTTTAGTCTGTACTTTCAATTACAACTACTGCTTCAGAATCAAACAAAATTAATAAAAAATAGCCAATTGTGATGACATTTTTTCACTGCGCCTGCACATAAACAATTTGAAAGCAGAAGCATCGCTCAAATTCCATATCAAAATTCTCTTGAATTTAGTGTTTGAACTCTTAAATGTTCTATTTGAGGATCATTTGAAAGTATGAGGCTCTATAGTACAGCCAAGTGATAATCAATAAATATAGAAACTCAAATATCACATAAGTGTAGGAGAAAAAAATAAAAGATTTCTTCACTAAATAGATTATTCTCCTTCTTTCCTGCCTTTCAGTATAAAGGGAAGAGATAGTTTTTAATCTTTTTTCTTCAGTTGGCCTTTTCTGCTGTTCTGTTTCTCTAGAATTCATATATCAATCATTTTCTAGGACAGCTGCTTGGTCTACTGTATCCACAGCATTTGTTGATAACTAGTGGATTAGATTTTGTTGTTTTAATCCTGTAAACATTTAATTTTTAGTTTATTTATATATTCTATTGCAAGGGTGATCACTGTCTTCTTAGTTCTTCAACTCTAATATTACTGCTCAAGGTGATCTCATCAAGCATATTATGCATTTCATTTTGGTGGTATTCAACTTATCAACCATTCTAGTCTTCTTCTTCTGCGATATGGCTCATTCAGACTAGGATTCTGGGCTCTCTTACGAAGGTAGCTGTCTAAGTGATTTGGTTGCCCCATATAGTTTCTCTTCCAGGGAGGTGGGTGTGGACCACATTGTCCTTCTCAGGTCTGTGTACTGGGGGCAGTCCTGTAGAACATGTTTTGTTGTCATGTTTTCCAGTGTACAGTGGTATTGGCTGGTAGTTCCTATTTTGAGTTTGGTGAACATGTGGTTTCTCATTCTGTTGTGGCCAGTGCGTAGTCGAAGTATGATGACTTGATCCCTCCTTGATAGTTGGAGGTATGCATCCCTCTCGTTATACTTTGGGTGTTCTTGTTTCCATTTTTCATGGTACTGGCCTTTGATGATGGATTTCGCTTCATTGTAGCTGACCAGATGGTTCTCTTGTGGTAATCTCCCTCCCTCTTTAGCTAATTTGTCTGTGCATTCGTTTCCGTGTATATTACAGTGTGATGGTATCCACTGGATGACCACTCTCTGGAAGTTATTGCACAGCTGGTCTAGGGTTGTTCTCAAGTCATCAAGCTCACTGTTCCTGGGGGTTTTTAGAGCTGTTAGGACTGACAGTGCATCAGTCAGTATCACCAAATTCTTGTGCATGTTATTTTTGTGTTGGATAGCCAGTTTTGCAGCATCTTTGAGGGCTTCAGTTTCTGCTTTATAGTCGTTTGAGAATTTCCCAGTAGCTATTAACTTGGTGATCTCTTCCTGGTTATTCAGCCTCAAGAACACACCTCCTCCTCCATTTCTGGTGGCATTTGTAGAAGAGCCATCTGTGTATATGTGTGACCAGGAGTCCTGTGGGTAGTTGTCGTTTGTGTGTTTTTATGCTATGTGTTTTCTCTCTGTGTCTGTTTGGATGCCTTTTATCATGAACCCTATTGTGTCTTCCTTAAGTTCTGGTATTAAGTATTTTGTGTTTCCCATGAGGAGTCATATCAGATGGGCTTATGGGTTTCTGCATTGTTTGGGACAGTACTGGGTCACCAGTTGCCGGTTCTTTGGAGATTGCAGTGAAGTTGCTCCTCTTTAGTCTTCCTTTTCCTAAACCAGTTATTCTTTGGTGCATAGGGTGGCTAAGGAACCTTTTATATTTCTCCGATTGTTGCATTACTTTAGTTTTCCGTCTGTCTTCTAAAGGTTGTAAACCTGTTACTGTTTCTAGTGGCTCGATAGGTGTAGATTTCATAGCACCAGTGATGATACAGGCAGCCTGGTTTTGTGTTCTGTTAATTTTGCTAAGCTGTGATTTGGAAGCTGTAGCCCAGGCTGTGACTCCATACTCTAGGACTGGTCTTACTCTTCCTATGTATAGTCAATCAATATATTGCTGTCTGCTCCCCAGTCTGTACTTGCCAATTTGTTCATAATATCTGTTTATTTTCTGGTTCTTTTATTTGCTTTGTCTATCTGATTTATTCATGTCATTCTGTGATCCATGGTGATGCCAAGATATGTTGGGTTGTGGTCAACAGGAAGTGTATGGTCTATTATCTTCAATTTTGCAGAGAGCATGTTTCTTGATAGCCATTCTAGTCTGACAATATAAGCAACATCTTACATAGAAAATTAGTCTAATATCTAGTCTGACAATATAAGCAACATCTCACATGGGAAGTTAATCTAAACATCTTACATAGAAAATTAATCTAGTATATCATCATCATCAAGTACTGGCGTAGGTGATCATGTCTCTCCACAATTTTCGATCTCGGCAACTATTTATCATTTCTGTTGCTGACCTTCTGCCAAGCCATTCTCTTAAGCTGTCTGTTATTTTTTCTCTTTGCTTCCCTCTATCTCTTCGTCCCACAATTTTTCCAGTTGTTACAATATATTCCAGTTGTTCTCTTCTCATTACATGGCCAAAAAATGATGATTGTCTCTTCCTAATATTGGAAATTAGTTCTCTTTTTGCTTTGACCTCTTTCAGAACGTTTTGATTACTCTTCTTAGCTGTCCATGGTATTCTCAACATTCTTCTGTAAAACCACATCTCAACAGACTCCAGTGATTTTCTTGTCTGTTGTCCTATTGTCCATGATTTGCATCCATATGCTAAGACTGGCTCTACATAACATTTAAGAACTCTTTTTCTTGTTTCTATTGTCAAAAATGGATTGCATAGTAACTTCCTCATTTTTTGGAAAGCTGCTTTGCCTGAGCCATTCCGCATCTCACCTCTTTTGTACATCTTCCGTCTGAGGTTAACAAAGTTCCCAAATATTTAAATTCATTTACCTGTTTTAATATTGTTCCACTTGTCTTTACTTTGCACTGAGGTGATGTCTTTTTCTTTGTTGTTACCATTACCTCTGTCTTTTTGCTATTAAGGCTGAGCCCTTTATTTTTGCTTTCCTTCACTATAATGTCCAACATTTCTTGTAACTCATTTTCACTCTTAGCGATTAAGACTGTATCATCAGCATACCTTAGATTATTTATATTATTACCTCCAATTGTTATTCCAGGCATGCCCCTTATGGATCTTAAAACATCTTACACAGAAAATTAATCTAGTATATAGTCTGACAATATAAATAACATTTTACATAGGAAATTAATCTAGTATCTTGTCTGACAATATAAGCATCTTACAGAGAGAATTTGACCTAGTATCTAGTCTGACAATATAAACAATTATCTTACAGAAGGAATTAAAATGTTATGGCCTCATCAAAAGACACGGGTTAATAATAATGGAAAGCATGGTTCCAGGAAAATTTGATGGGTAGACCAAGAAGAAGGTGGTTTCAAGACATCAAACAGACCTTGAACATGACAACAGAAGAAGTGGAAGATTTGGCTAGAGACAGGGATTCTTTCCAACGGACAGTGATGAAGGTAATGTTCTGCAAAGGACATGATGTGCTGATTGCACTTTTATCTCTGGATCATGAATTCTCTGTGAGTGTCATTTGATCAGTCCAACAAACAGTATGTCTTTACTGCATCTTTAGTCTATTTCTGCTGCTTGTTCATTTTAATGTGGCACAAAATTACCTAGATATTTTAACTCATCTACTTGCTTTATTTGACTACCCTATATTTTTATGTTAATGTTCTATATTTCAATATCCATTAGTTCTGTTTCATAAATTTTAATTTTCAAGCTAAAATGTTAGCATGGCCAAATTTGTTCAAAATGGGGGATGGAAAAATAAACAGTAAAAATAAAGATAGTCACATAGATCACTTTGCATAATTTCAAAGCTGATTAGATTATCTCAAAGCTAGCCCTAAAATGGGAAATAGAGGGCAAAAAGGAAAAAGAGATTGTTGAAATTGCACAGAAACAAGAAGATTTATATATTGTGATCATTATGAATCCTCATCAGCATGTACCATACAGGTTGGCGTAAAAAATCATGTCCTTCCATAATCTCAATCAATGTGGATGTCAATCCACAGTGCATCGTATCAATTCTATTGTTGACTGTTTTCCAACCCATGATACCATGTTATCTAGTATCTCCTCTCTTTGTCGTCTGTGATCTCTTTTTCCCTATATTTTGCCAGTTGTAACCAAGTATTCCAACTTTCCTCTTCTCATGATGTGCTAAAAAAATATTGATTATTTCTTTCTGATGTCTCTTAGGAGCTCCCTTTTTGTGTTGGCCTCTTTGAGAATATTCTCATTGATCTTTTTAGCTGTCCAGAGAACTTTCAACGCTCCTCTGAGAAATCCCATCTCTATGGCCTCTAATCATCTTTTCATTTGTTAGTCTACTGTCCATGATTAGCTCCCATAGGTCAGAATTAGCTCTATATAGATTAACTCTTTCTCACTTCTATTAATATAGACTTGTTGCATTACAAATAGATCATTAATAAAAAAGTGTTTGCTAAAAAATGAGTAAAGAATAATTCTTACCAACACTCTTATCTTCCTTCTTCTTGCTCTTCTTCTTTTCCTCCTTTGCTGCTTCCTTTCCTGATTTAGCTTTAGCACCATTTTGATTACCATGGTCTTCATCTTTACTGGAAGTCTTCTGGTCTGAGTCTGTACTTGCTACCACTGCCACAGAATTTGTGCTAGCAGTTTCGTCAGTACCAGCAGTAATATTTTCCAAGGCAACATGATCTTGAAGAAGTTGGCTATCATCGATGAGGCTATCAGTGTAATTCTGTAATATTTTAAACACCATTTTTATACAGCCATGCTAATTAAATGAATTTACATTTTTCAAAACTGTTTTCTTTGTTTACCTCTAGACCAAACAGATTGTTTTTGGAAGGAGACTGGCTACTGTTATATGTTACTTCTGGAGACCAAGATGTCTCTATAGCACTAGCCTGTATTGAGTTATTGAGTTATTTGCGGGTCATCATCATTGCACTCCGAACATGTCCATAGGTGCTCAGATCCCCTCCTCAGCAATTCCCTCAGTGTCCAGCGACTGACGACTCCAGTTCTATGTTGGTTGATAAGTCTTCTTACACGGCCACCAAGTTCCTCATTTCTGGCCGTGCCCATCTTAACTCCCATTTCCATCATCCGAAGAAGTGACGTTGATCTGTGTTTGTCGAAGTCCTGTGCTCTTCCAACATCTCGAAGGGCATTGATGATGTCCGCCCGATCCATCGGTTGCCCGTCCTCAACGACAGCGCAGCTAGCCAACCTGTCCGCTCTCTCATTTCCCCGTACTCCCGCATGTCCAGGGACATAGACAAAGGTGACCTTACGTATTTTGGATTTCTGCAACGACTCTACCCATTGCATGCGTACAAAGCCCGCCTCCACTTTTTTTATCATGCTCATCGAATCACTCAGTATACATGCGTGGATGTAGTCTTGTGACTCTAACCATTTGAATGCCTTGGTCACTGCCATCACCTCCATTGTCATGCTACTCGTGGTCATGGCGTATGCACCACTGTCTTCCTTGGCTATTCTGCCTGCTGAGCGTGCTGTAAATGCCCATGCACTTCTTTCGTGTCGTCTTACAGATCCGTCTGTATAGATGACTGCATCTTCCTCATCGGTATATCGCAGATGAGACCGTTGACCTCAGCATTAACCACGACCGGGTTCTGTTCCCTACTTTTCCTATCGAGTGTGACAATACATGAGAAAGTTCCCTTGAATGATGTAGGCACCGGTATCCACTCCTCACCAACGCTGATATTGGTAAGCCCACAGACCTGTTTGATGACATCTTCTGCCCGGCCCACCCATGATTTGCCTCTTTTTAGCCTGGTGCCTTTCTCTGTGTTGAGCACGTGGTGCAATGGATGCTCTGTATCTGTACTAATCTTCAGGTATGCTCGTGCTCTCCAGATCTTGATTCTGTCATCCATGGTTGGAAAGTCAAGAAGATACCTCATTGCTACACAGGGAGTGTCCCTCGTACATCCCAGGATAATGCGCATGGCTTCATTTTGTATTTTCTCCAGCCTATCAATTTGAGTCGTACTGACAGTAAGAATGGCCAGGGCATACTCGATTGGTGCGAGGACTAATCCCTGGAACAAAAGAATAAGTAGCCTCTGCTCGATGTTGGCAGCTGCCATGACCTTCAAGGCGGCTAATCCTTTGCGGGATTTTGTTATCACATGGTCGACGTGGTCCCGAAAACACAGACTGCGATCAAACTTAACTCCGAGGTATGTCATCAACTTGTCCCTGGTCACCTCATCAGCTCCCATTCGTACTACCGGTGTGGTCGTATTAACGATATTATTGTTAAGGGAGAACCATGAAACTGATGCTTTATTAGGATTAACCAAGGCACCTGAAACCCCACACCAGCAAGAAATGCGATCGAGTTCGTCTTGCATTGTGGAGGCAATTCCCCGTCTGTCTCTTACCTGTCGATATACCAGATGATCATCAGCAAAAGTCATAGTTCTTCCCCTCCCATCCAACTGTTGGGCCGTGATCGTTATTGTGTACACGTTAAATAGAACTGGTGACAATGGTGAGCCTTGTGGCAGCCCAGGACAAATGGATGTTGGCTCGGAAGACCAACTTTTAAATAATCAAAATGTCCTTACAACAGGTATCTTTGAAATTAACATGTCAGTTCTCTCTTATTAGTCTTTGATCCCCGCATGACCAGAACAATTGATCCATACATGTCATTAAACTTACTCTACATAACGCCATAATTTTTTTTTAAGGCTCCTGTACATTTCTATATTATACTTGTTACAATTTAAACTAATTTTTAGTCACTAAAACATCAAGAAAATATAAATATTTACCTCTGTAACTTCAGATTCCTGGCCTAAGTCATCAGTACCTAGAGTGCTCACAGGCACAACTTCAGCACTTGAAGACTGCCTATCCTTTGCTCCTTCAACAATGATCTCTCCCATAGAATTTCCCAACAATTGTTCCTCAGTTCTGTTAGTGAAATCATTTTCATAATATGAGATTAAAATGTTGTTAAGGGGGGACGAGGGCGACGTTTCTCAACTTTGTTATTTGAAAGTCTTATGTCTTGAGACTTTGGGATATCGATATACATGAACAAAAACTTTGATTTTGGTTATCAGATATTTAAAAAATTTATCGGTTGCCATGGTAACGGCGGCCATCTTGAAAAAAAACATGTTTTACAAGAATGCTTGTTTTTCTTGATCTATTGAAGATTTTGCCAAATTTTAAATTCTGTTGCATAGATATATGCAAACCATAGGTAACTGGCTATTTATTTTTAAATTTCCATTATTTTTGTTGAACTGAGGCCATAAATAATATGTGCCTATTTTACGAAGCGCTTTTTTCCCCACCAATTTCATTTTAAAATTCTCTTGGGGAGTAAAGTATACAAGATATTAGCAAAATAAATAGCTAGGTACCTCCGTATACTTCAGGGTAATAACCATGCAAATTTTTAAGTCTCTATCTAACAGCATGGCTGAGAAACAAGCATTTTGGTGCTGTGGGTAGCTGAAAAAAAAAGTTTTGAGAAAAACGCATTTAAAGTTTTTACATGGAGTAAAAACTTTAATTTACACATGACATTACTGAAATAACATATTTAAACATTAACACACATTTAAGTACTTACATTTTAGTGCTCTAGATGTTGAATTCCCCTGCAGCATAGGAAATACCTTCCTTCTTCTCCCTGCCATGTTCTGTTTCTATGCGTCGTTTTTTCTGGGTTTTTCTTTTCCATTTGGAAATTCCAAGTGTCCTTTTCTTAGCATTTGTCAGTTTTAACTTTTGTTTGTTTGTAAAGTAGCTATTACTTATGGTTGTCCACTTTAAATTTAATTTATCCATTACCAACTTGATGCCTGTTCTACCACAATTGAAAGCTAAGATGGCAAGATATGTGGCGGTTTCCACAGAACGCTTGCTAGCAAACTCTACTTTTGGACAGCGCAGCCAGATGAGAGAGTTAAAACTCTCATTAGCATTTTGAGTTCCCATTTTGGCACAGCGCTGCAGAAGTTCAGGTTCTGTCAGTCTTTTAATTATTGGAAAAACAAGCTTTCCTACATCAGCCGTTATTGTTGGTGTATGCTTGCGAAATGGGGCGTTGGTTGCAATTGACCTCTTGTAGTGGCACCATGAATTTTCTCCATCAGGGCATAACCGGTGGTTTGGCTGAGAATCTGTGCTTAGCATATGAAAAAATCCACCTAAAACACCGAACTTCATTTTTGCAGGGTCTGGTGCATTACATTTTAAATTAACCGCATATGTGTTTGTGATTTTTTCTATATTTGGCTTAGTAAGTCTATAGTTAAGAGAATCTTTGTTTGATTTTTTCAAATTTTCTAAAGCATTGAACATTCTTTTGGCTATATGGTTTATGCAATCCTCTTTGGTAATGCTAATGTCATAGCCACATGATGCTTGTGCTGCATGGAAAGCTTTGGAATCACCATCACACAGCATAGTGCCATAAACTAAACTGTGCTTCCTGACAGACCGCTGAAATATAATCTGTGCTGCTTCAGCCTCCATGGCATTAGAGGAGCCTTCAAAGTTTTTTTGGCATTTCCAATTGTGATTTCTGTGCCACTTTAAATATGTACTATTTCCTGGCTTTGGTCCCATCTCACATGCCTTGCAGTAGTTGCTAATGACTTGTGCATCCAGTACAAGACCTGTGTCAAACTCAATAGCTACTCCAACACCACTGTGAGAGGAGTGGCCTCTTTTATGCCATGTCCCATCAAATGATACTGCGACAGCAGGACATCCATTACTTCTAACAGTATCAGATTTAGATAAAGCTCTTTCATGCACCACAGCAGCAGCAGCTTGCATAGATTCCTCAGCGGCCTGCACCACAGCGGAATGAACTTCAGTTGAAATCTCTTCATATGTTTTATGATGGAAGGGAGATTTGATGCTCAGAATGGCAAACATTGATAACAGCTTTGTCAGAGAAACACTAGTCTCCTTACAAGCTAAGACAGCTCTGTAGTTGACATCATGTCGCTTAGTCTCGGTTATTGGTGATGTCCAGCCTGTCCACACTGTCGTATCACAAACATCACAACACAGTTTGTATAAGCTGGCCAGCCCCTTCTTTGCAGTAACAGTAATGTGAAAGTTAGATGTTTTGCATGAAGCACAAACAACAGCGGACAAAATTGATGGCAAAAATGTGCAATGAATAATGTCATAGAAATCTGCTGAGAGTGAGTCCTGAGTCTGCGAATATGTTGAGTAAACAGTAGACTTTCTTTCTGCTGTAGTAGTACATGTTCCAATTTCCTGACTTTTTGAAACATTATGAGAAGGACTTGCAACATCTCCTACCCTAAGTTCTGTAGTGGACTTACGGCGCGACTTTGCATGATATCTCTTCTTTTTTCCAAACATAAAGCCTTTTCTGGGCATGACTTTAAAACAACGTGTTTACACAAAATAGCTAAGCTAATATGAAATTAAATAACAACTTTGTAACTGACACACGGAAACACAAATAATTAACAATAATAACTAATGAACACAAAGAATCGCTTAGCTAAATAAGGTATAAACACATGGTCTAATTCTGCCGGCTCAGCGTTCGTTTTCGTTTGTTTACTGTCGGAAGTTTTGATACGGACATGCGCAGACAGCAGAGTCCCCCTGTCGTCACCAAGCTTTAGAGCTCTTCTATGACTGAAAATCACATAATTTTTTCGCTAGCCAATCGGATTTCGGGAATTGGGAAAACCTTCTCTCCGATTGCGGCTATATTTAGATTGCCTAATTTTCAGAAGTGCTTGCAATTACTGGAATCGATTTCTGCCAAAAATTATCTTTCTAACAATATATAATATGTTTATGTTTTACGAAAAGAACAGTACGTAACCAAGGTGCAAACCATGCACATTTCTACTTTTTTAGCTCAATCTTTGTGGGGGTTATGTACTTTAAAAGTATTTTGTGCAGTGAAATCATAAATTTCATGGCAAAACAATGATAGTTTATGAATCTAGGGATATTAAAACACAATTTTACGTTTAAAAAAAAATATCGATATTTTTGGAAAAAATCGATTATTCATTACCCGCGTCCCCCCTTAAATGAAAATATAAACAATAATTCACTGAGCAACCTGTTAATGTTGCTATCTATATCTTTCATAATCCTATTTAGCCAAAATAAGAAAGCTTATATCATTATATTAAGGTGTTTGTGCGATTATCTGAAGTCACTTATATGGTTAGATTAAATAAAAGTGATGAGTTTTAAACACTTTAATGTTGCAATATACAGAGCATTCATTACTGTGGTAAGGAGGAGTTCAAGACTTGACTAACTTGCTATTCTGACTGTCTTTTCCAGAATTAACATTTTCCAAAGGAAGAGTAGTTGAACATTCAACTGAATGATTTGTGGATGAAACAGAAAGCTGTTTACATGCTGCCGTGGTTATGCAGGATTGATTAACTTCTGCACTTTCCTGAAATAAAGACAAAGGGAAATAATCAGAAAATGCTGGCATATCTTCACATAACTTATATATGGTTCAGTACAGCCATAAATTGTAAGAAAATTTCTTTTAAAAAAAAATATGCCATATAAGCAAATTGTATGTGAAACAGATTATTTGTATAACATCCCACACTTTTTTCTTCTTAAAATTAATCTATACATAAAATTTCAAAAAAAATAAAATGTATGCAGAATTGCCAAAATAATTCTACTTATATGTGATTGTGAGCTAGCCAATTAAATCATTCCAACCTATATTTGAACGTTACAATAAAGTCCACCCATATGCACACCTAAAGGTTCAACCAAGAAATATATTTGGTTTATCCCAGTATCTATCTATCTATTGACCTTTCGAGCCGTAACCGGCCCATAGGGCGTAGACCAAGATACACCTTCTCCTATATGAATTTTTGTTCTAGCAGTTTTCTTTTAAAGATATTTTATCAAATCTCGCCATCTGTCTCTGTTCTGTGCAAGCAGTTCTATCTCATTGAGGGAGCCGATTCCTGCTGCTCTTGCCTCTCTCATCAATGTTCTTCTCAGTGTCTCCCTGGGTCTTCCTCTTTTTCTTTTACCTGTTGTTTCCCATATGAGGGCTTGCTTTGCTATTCGATTATTATCTCTTCTCATCACATGTCCAACGTATGACCATCGTCTTTTCTTTATTACTGAAGATATTAGTGGTTGATTGGCGATTTCTCTAATTTCCTCGTTTGTTTTGAATTCGTTCCATTCTATACCAAGTATTTTCCTTAGACATTTATTTTCGAATGCGTTCAACTTTGTTTCTATATCTCTTGTTGTTTTCCAGCTTTCACACGCATACATAAGGGTTGATAGTACATTTGATTTGAATAGCCTAAGTTTTGTGTTTGTGCTAATGAGTTTTGATTTCCACAACTTTTCAAGGCTTCTGAAAGACATTGCTGCTTTAGCCATTCTGATTCTAATTTCTTTGCTCGTATCCCCTTCTCGATCAATGTGACTTCCAAGATAGATAAAGTGATCGATCTCTTCTACTGGTTTGTTTTCCATGTATATTTTGTCACTTGTTGGAATTAAATAACATGCATATACTGAAGTTAAATGTGTTGGGCTAAATAAAACCAGTTATCACAGCTTGTTGTACACAATGATACAATGCATTGTATTTAACGCCCTTTCAGTGGTAGATTGAATAAGGAGCAATCATTGGGAGAAAAGCAAACAAACATGAGTCGGACACCGGTGATGAGAGGCCACATCCTCAAAACAGATAAAAATAACCTTTATAAGAAGCATGTGGTGGATTCTGAAAGGAAAGCAAACTAAAGCCAACCTGATGGTGAACAGTGAAGGTGGAGATGCGAAGTGTGGGGTCAGATATTGATGCACCCTGTGATGGATGGTCACAGACAAAGCATGTGGATATAGTTAATGTTGTCCTGACATAAATAGCCATGTCAGACACTGAATAATCTGATAAGCTAAAGGTAAGTTTAAAAAATAAAGAAGAAAAAGAAGTAAGTCTGGTTATACTATTATCTATTTTTCCTTTGCTTGCAGCTATCTAGTTCTCTGTCACAAGTCTATAGTTTTCTAATATATAACAATATATCCATGTGATAACTTATTCTGCAGCTGCGATCATGGCTATCAGTATGATATAGGCAAGCAAAAAGATTGGCAGCTTAAATATGATACTTGTGGTTAGTTGCCATATTTTACATGGCATACAGCAGTAATAATTTATTTACTATTCAAAAGCCAATCTTCTTAATGATCTACAAGAGCGTTGGAGGGGAAATAAAATCCTTCTCTTCTTCTAGAAGCATTGAGTCGTGTTGCAACACTAAAACTTCAAGTCTCCCTGTTGCTATAATATCATCATCATGTACCATACCGGTTGGCATAGGCGATCATGTCCTTCCACAATCTTCTATCTACAGTGCATCGTATCAGTTCTGTTGTTGACTGTTTTCCATGCCATGACACCAAGCTATCCAGTATTTTCTCTCTTTGTCGTCCGTGATCTCTCTTTCCTTTTATTTTGCCAGTTGTAACCAAGTATTCCAACTTTCCTCTTCTCATGATGTGCCCGAAAAATGATTGTTTCTTTCTGATGTTTTTTAGGAGCTGTCTTTTTGTGTTGGCCTCTTTGAGAACTTCCTCATTGGTCTTTTTAGCTGTCCAGGGAACTTTCAACATTCTTCTGAGAAATCCCATCTCTGTGGCCTCTAATCGTCTTTTCATTTGTATGTCTACTGTCCATGATTCGCTTCCATAGGTCAGAATTGGTTCTATATAGCACCGATGAACTCTCTTTTTCATTTTTATTGACATAGATTTGTTGCATAAGATATTTTTCATTTTCTGAAATGCTATTTTGGCCTGAGCTATTCTACTTTTTATTTCCATAGTGCATCTTCCATCTGATGTTATTATTGTGCCCAAGTATTTGATGGTTGCACTTGTTTCAGATTTGTCTTGTTTATTTTTATGCTGCATGCTGGTGATGATTGTTTCTTTGATATGAACATTACTTCTGTTTTCTTACTATTCAGACTGAGACCTCTCTTGGTGCTTTCTTTTAATATTATGTCTATCATTTCTTGTAGTTCGTTCTCTGCCTCTGCTATTAAGACTGTGTCATCCGCATATCGCAAATTATTTATGTTGTGACCGTTGACTTTAATTCCTTTTTTGTCTACTATTGATCTCATAATATGTTCGCTGTAAACTGAAAACAAATCCGGCGACAAAACACAGCCTTGTCTGACTCCTTGTTTTATAAGTTGAAATTGTCCTGTTTGGTTGTTAATTCATATTGCTGCTGTTTGTTGCCAGTACATGTTTTTTTATGATTCGCAGATCCTTGCCATCAATGTTTAATTTCTCCAGCATATTTATTATTTCCACATGCTTTACTTTGTCAAATGCTTTTGAGTAGTCTATAAAGCACATATATAGATCTTTCTTTACCTCTATAGATCTTTCTATCAATGTTCTTAAAATGTTTATTGCATTATTGGTGCCTTTTCCTTCCACAAATCCATATTGTTCTTCACTTATTTCTGGTTTTATTTTGTTTCCTACACGTCTCATGATGATTCTTAGTAATATTTTCGTCATATGGCTCATGAGACTAATAGTGCGATGGTCTTCACAATCAGTGGCGCCTGACTTCTTCGGTATGGCTACAAAGATAGATTTTAGTAGATCTTCTGGTATCCAGTGTTGCATAAGTCACTGAGTAGTTTTGTTATGACTTGTACTCCCAGCTCTCCTAATGCATTTATCTCTTCTATTGTTATATTGTTGGGACCTGGAGCTTTGCCTCTTTTCATGTGTTGAATTGTGTCCTCCACTTCACTCTGCATAATTAGTGGTCCAGTGTCTTTGTTTGAATTGTTTAACTCTGGTCTTTCATCATCATAGAGTTGACTGATATATTCTGTCCATCTTTCTATTGTCTTCTCCAGTCCCATTATTATATTTCCTACCTTTGACTTTACACATCCTGAAACTTTGACTTCTTTTCTTCCTGTTAATTCATTTAACTGATTGTGCGTAAATTTTTAGTCTTTCTTTTGTTGTTTTTCCACTTCTTCACATTTCTGTTTTAACCATCCTTCCTTTGCTTCTCTGCATTTGTTCTGAATCTCTTTGTGCAATATTTTGTATGTCCATTCTTCTTTCTTATGTTTTCTTCTTTCATCCATTAGTTGTAATATTTCTTCTGACCCCTGGTTATACATTGACAAAAATTAAACTAAACTTGCTCTTGTTCTTACATATAGGACAATTAGCATCATGTTTGGACAGTGTAAACTAACACTTAAATATCTGGTCTAATTATACATGATGACAAACTTAATGCCCCTTAGTTGGTGCAAGCTGCTAAATCTTAGACGAAATATTGTCACAATTACAATGAAAAAATCCAAGCAATAAAATTGGCAATAGAAAAACTGCTGAACAGTAATCTTAGTCCGCAGCCTGTAGTATTTTTGACAGATTCAAGGTCAGTACTCCAGGCACAACAATCTAGAAAATTGCCACAGCTGCAGATCTTATTGACTAAACTCTGCAAACGTCACAGGGTTGCCCTGCAGTGGATCCCATCTCACTGTGGAATACCAGGAAATGAGAGAGCAGATCAGCTGGCAAAAGAAGGTGCAACAGGCACACAAACACCTGCACCACTTACATACCATCAGAAGAAACAGATAATCAAATCCGCCATCTCCAAATCAGGATGCCTTTCATAATATGAATAGATGGGAACAAGTTATTATACGCCTCAGAACTGGACACAATCGACTCCACAGTCACATGTATACAAAATTCAAGATTAGCACCTCAGCTACATGTACATTTGGACAGGCGCCCCAGACTGCTGAACACCTACTCCAAGACTGTACTAAATATAGTAAACTGAGGAAAATCTATTGGTCCATAGATACAACACTACAGACAAAACTATATGGGCCAGTGCAAGAATTAAAAAAGACAGTAACATTTATACTGGAAACAACATTTCAGATATAGACAATACTTCAGGCGAATGAAAGATAAGATAGATAGATTTTCAGATGGGACATTTTACTGTCCTTGTATTGTTGTCCAGATAGCAGCATCCAGTTTATTCTTGCTAAATTTCAACTGCCAGGAAATCACTAATATATTCTGCTTGAACACAGGACATGTGTTTTATCATCCGTATTCAACAAGTGGACTATGCATTTTATCTCACATACTTTGAGTATATGTGTACACTTTTCTTGGAGTACACAATTTTGGTACACAACAATGATTTATATGTCTCTACCCTAACACAGCAAACATGAATTCATTACAACTACCTCTAAATAGCTTACAAAAACCCCTGAGTAGTCAGTCATGTACACATTTACAGCATAACAATATTTACCTGCTTGGTTTCAGATGCATGGTCAGAATCATCAGTAAATGGAGAGTTGACAGCCACGATTGCAGCACTTGCAGGCTCATTTTCTTTATTGTCTCCTTCAGCACCAATAGGAATTCTCGATGTCTGTGAACTCTCAGTCCTACCAGTTGATGTTTTCATGATGTTAAAAGAAATTGTAGTTTTGAGAAAATAATTACTTTAATGATCAATATGCTGCTGTTACAAAGCATATCAATCATGTCTTATTATAAACTTAATTAGATGAAAATGATCTATTTTTTTAACCAACACTAGGAATAGCACACGCATGAACTGAATATATTCTATCAGAATACACAATGCAAGGTAAGTAAAGGGTTCCCATTACGACTTGTGGCCTTTATGGGAAATATGGTGTTAAGTGCCCAGGTTTTTCAATGTTTTTTTTTCTCACCTACGTAAAGTTGTTACCATACAACTTATTTACTTTTTTTTTTTTTTTTCATTATTATCATCAGCTTTACAACAGCTTCGCATTTTTATACATCTTGGTGCATCATCAGCCTTCACCCTTTTTCAATGGCCATTGTCACATTTTATGGCCGATATGGTCGGCATTATGATAGATTGTCCTACGTTCTTAGAATTAGAATACCCATGCTATAAGGCTGAATGAATAACAAAGCTGTGTCAGTTCAGAACAAAATTCTCAAACACTTGGGAATTGAACCCAGACTTTTTACATTATTATCTCTCTCTCTCTCTCTCTGCGATCAGGGCTCAATCAGAGCAGGATTCCAGACTCTCACAAGTGTGTTGATCGCCCCCACAGACAGAACATCACAATTAGAGTCTGCCAGATCCATTCCAATTGAACACCAGTTAAAACGTTGCACTGTGTTCTGCGCCAGTGGCCCAGTGCATCCGATTTCAGCCAGCATTTTATTCAGGTTAGCTTTCCTTAGCCTTTGATTGTCCCAATCTTCCTGCAAGGCAGCAGATGATCTTTTCTGTAGGGGATTCTGCCCTTAGATGGTCGGCCCTCCCAGGTTTACGAGCACCATCTGCCCGAGTCACTAGAGGTGACTAACAGAGACATGCACACACAAAGATATGAGATGTGACTAACACAGACTGTATCATCAGCATTAAATTATTATGTAAAGAGTGCTAATTCTTTTGTATGTCTCTTGATCCATTATACCCCTTTTTAACAAAAATTGCTAATGAGTGTAGTTAACTTGTATAATGGATTATGGATTACAATAAGCTACAATAGCTACACCTTTCAGTCCCAGACGTATGATTAAGGCATCATAGAGACTGTTAAAACAAAGACATTTTATATATAACAAAGGTTATTATACAATAATATTAAGCATTATACAAGATTTTACTTAACACTTTACAGTTACAATATTCAGAGTAAGTATTATGAAAGAAAAGGCAAAAATTGTGATTTTTTACTAACTTGATGTCTGCTATTTCTGCTTCAGATCCCACTTCTCCAATAGGAACAGGGTTTACAACTTCAACCTCTGGTTTTGGGATTGTTACACTGAACCGTTCACAAGCTGAGCTGGACATGATGAATCTCTGACAATTTTTGCTGAAAATATACACAATAGTAAACAATTGGTGGAAAAGTGTGAGATAAGTTGTGTTTTTTTTTACTGGTGGGGGGTGTCCACACACCAAACATATATTTATATACATAACATCACATCACAAATGAAAATGAATAGGTGTATATGATGATCTTTTGACTGCTGTGAAGAAATACAAAATGAAATGGTTTGACCAAAAGTTAAATCATCTGACCTAGCAAAGACCATTCAGCAAGGTACTGTGAAAGGAGTAAGAAGGAAGGGTTGGCAGAGAAAAAGATGGGCAGATAACACCAGAGAATGGACAGGCCTCAACTTTGTACAGTCCTTGGGAGTGAATGAAGTCTGAGAGAAATGGAGAATGTTGACGAAGTCTATCAGGGGTGTCCCAATGACTCCTGAGGTTATTGGATGAAAAAAGATGTATTCCATTTGCGCATATAAATGCTTCTAACAAATTACTATTCTAAATAATCTAAGGTATGCTGATGATACAGTCTTAATCGCTAAGAGTGAAAATGATTTACAAGAAATGTTGGACATTATAGTGAAAGAAAGCAAAAATAAAGGACTCAGCCTTAATAGCAAAAAGACAGAAGTAATGTTAACAACAAAGGAAAAGACATCACCTCAGTGCAAAATAAAAATAAGTGGAACAATATTAAAACAGGTGAATGAATTTAAATATCTGGGAACAATGTTAACCTCAGATGGTAGGTGTACAACTGAGGTGACATGCAAAATGGCTCAGGCAAAAGCAGCTTTACAAAAAATTAGGAAGATACTATGCAATCCATTTTTGACAATAGAAACAAGAAAAAGAGTACTTAAATGTTATGTAGAACCAGTTTTAACATATGGAGGGGGGGGGGGTGGTGATGTCCGCTCTTGACATCACCAAAAGGTATTTGAAGCGTTGCCAGGCTCAGTGGATATCACCCTCACTTTCCCTTGAGTGAGTGTCTTGTCTTCTATCTTATTACTATTTCTATAGGAACCCCCTGTGGACAGGGTGAGAGTTTCAGCAAAACTGCCTCGAGACCATCTACTGACATACTTGAAGACAAATGACTCTAGTACTGACTAGGAGTCCATTATGTTCGCTTTAACAGTTCTGTAGTACATCGCACAGACACAAGTGACCCAGGACGTGATGATCCTCTGTCGATACATTTGGCCCCCATGAGATACGCCTGAATGAACGGAGTAAGTGCCAGTGACAGCAGGTGGCGGGGAATGGGCTGTTGTGAATCCTGCTTGAATACAGGGCCTAGAAAGTGAACAAACGGATGGATGATATGTCAGCAGAGACAGAGACACAATACAGGGCCTAGAAGTGAACACATGGATGGATATATGTCAGCAGAGACAGAGACACAATACAGGGCCTAGAAAGTGAACACATGGGTGGATGATATGTCAGCAGAGACAGAGACATAATACAGGGCCTAGAAAGTGAACACACGGATGGATGATATGTCAGCAGAGACAGAGACATAATACAGGGCCTAGAAAGTGAACACATGGATGGATATATGTCAGCAGAGACAGAGACACAATACAGGGCCTAGAAAGTGAACACATGGGTGGATGATATGTCAGCAGAGACAGAGACATAATACAGGGCCTAGAAAGTGAACACATGGATGGATGATATGTCAGCAGAGACAGAGACACAATACAGGGCCTAGAAAGTGAACACATGGTGGATGATATGTCAGCAGAGACAGAGGCACATAACATGCCATGGATGGATGATATGTCAGCAGAGACAGAGACACAATACAGGGCCTAGAAAGTGAACACATGGATGGATGATATGTCAGCAGAGACAGAGACACAATACAGGGCCTAGAAAGTGAACACACGGATGGATGATATGTCAGCAGAGACAGAGACACAATACAGGGCCTAGAAAGTGAACACATGGATGGATGATATGTCAGCAGAGACAGAGACACAATACAGGGCCTAGAAAGTGAACACATGGATGGATGATATGTCAGCAGAGACAGAGACACAATACAGGCCTAGAAAGTGAACACACGGATGGATGATATGTCAGCAGAGACAGAGACAATAACATGCATGGATGGAATTGAGGTGAGGATTTGCAAAATCTTCACCCTGGGGTAGGAAGATAGCCAACAGGTCCCCCAGTTTTAACAATGCCATGTACATCAAGACTATAAACCAATACTCGGACACCGCCTCTGTCAACAAGGTCCGCGCCAGACAGTGAGCGACCAGGCTGGACTGTGCGATAAATTAGCTACTGGAAGAAATACAAACAACTCATACATAAACCAGAAACCTCGGATCCAACAAACTTCAATATATAAATATTTTAATGGAAGAAAGAGCATGAAGATTGGTCAGAGTGAAAAAAACAAATAAATTAAACATACTACAACTTAATATTTCAGGCCTCAAAAATAAGAAAACAGAGCTAACCAAATCATGTACAAATACCAGATCCATATTGTTCTACTGCAGGAAACACTACACAAGAACATAGACACACATATAACAGGTTACACCAGCTATCCATGTAAGTGTACCAACAACTGCAGGGGTATAATCACCTACATCAAAAACAATATACAGAGAGATGCAGTGCCACTAAATAATACCGAACTAACAGATGTTCAGAAAGCCAAAATTTGGTTTGCATCCAGCAAATATAATATTTATAATGTTTACAATCCACCAGGCACAAATTGTAACATAACAGAACTTGATCAAGTCAACTACCATAGAACTATCTTGGCTGGAGATTTTAATGGACATGCAACACAATGGGGATATTCTAACTCAAATCCCACAGGAAAATACATAGAAGATCTTTGCCAATCAACTAATCTTACAATCATGCAGGACGCAGAATCAACACCAACTCTCCTACATAGAGCTCATCTCTCCTTTAGTAGACACCATCTGACCATTTGCTCTGCTGATCTTATAAGCTACTGCCACATTGAAGTTATTGATGACATAGGCAGTGATCACAGACCCATAGTCACCATAGTAGACACAAAAATAAAAAGACTGGAAGCTATATCAAGAAAAATCCGACCACTCCTGAACAATCTGACAGACAACAGCGTAGAAAAATTAACGAGATGTTCACACAAATAATACTCAACACTGCAGAACAAACTATACCTAAAGGATGTAGAACACAATATCGACCATTTTTGGAATACAGAACTGGAGACAGCAGTATCAGAAAGAAAGAAAGCCAGAACAATGCTTGAGCAGAACCCAGCCTTGAATAATAAAATAAAATAAGCTTTAACAAGGCTAGTGCTAAGGTCAAACTAGTTACTAAAAAAGCAAAGAAAGAGAAATGGCAAGAAACATGCAGTAAACTCGATTTGCGACATGAAGGAAATAAAGTATGGAGACTTATGCAACATTTGTCTGGTGATAAAAGAGAAGCAAACCCTAAACCATCAAATTCAATAATCAAATCATCAGCTCTAAAAAAAATATAGTTAAAAAATGTAATAGTTACTTTGCTTCAGTCAACAGAGCGAACAAACTTACAGATAGCAATAAAATTCAGCTACATAATTTAAAATTAATTGAAAGAGCCCCAACAACAAATGCTGCAATATTTGAAGAGGATTTTAACATGAGGGAACTAGGAAAGGCATTAAGAAAATTAAAATGTAGAAAATCCCCAGGCCCTAACAAGGTACACAATGAGATGATAAAGCATCTCGGCAAGTCAGGGAAAGAAACATTACTCAGACTAATCAACAAGTCATGGAAAGAAAGCAAAATTCCCAAGACATGGAGAAATGCCTATATAGTGCCATTGCTCAAAAAGAACAAGCCTGCAGCTGACCCCAGAAGCTATCGTCCCCTATCCTTAACATCATGCATAGGTAAAATAGCTGAGAGTATGGTCAATAGCAGACTATACTGGTATCTGGAAACCTCTAATACTCTGTGCTACGAACAAGCTGGTTTCAGGGCAGGCAATAACATAGAAGACCAAATCCTCAGTTAATACAACAGGTCCAAGATGGATTTCAGAAGAGAGAATACTCTAGCCATCCTAGTGACCTGCAGCAGACTTATGATAAGAGTCTGGCGTAAGGGGCTTTTATTGAAGATGAGCGATGCCGGGATACATAACTCAACTGTACAACTGTAAAAATGGGTCAAATATTTCCTAGTTGACAGAACAATACAAACTAAATTAAATGAATCCATTTCAGACAAAGAGGTGCTAGAAGGATTACCACAGGGATCACCACTCAGTTGTACCCTTTTTTATATATATATCAATGATCTGACCAAACCCTGATAAATAAAAAAGCTCTCTATGCGGATGATCTGATCATGTGGAGTACAAATGAAAATATTAGAACAGCTGAAACACAACTAAACAAAGACCTGAGGCACCTAGAAGAATACTGTAACACCTGGAAAATAAAAATAAATGTACAGAAAACAGTATATACAGTATTTACTAGAAGTAACAAAATAGCTAAGGCAAACATCAAACTCAATCTCCAACACAAGTCTACAAAAAGAGGAACACCCTACATATTTAGGAATATAAATAGGCCGACAACTGAACCTGAAGGAACACGTAGAGAATCTCACTAAGAAGGCAACACAAAGACTTCAACTAATGAAAAGGCTTTCCAGTACCTTATGGGGAGCAGACAAAGAAACACTTAGAAATCTCTATCTGGGATATGTTCGCACTGTTTTTGGACCATGGTAGCTCGCTCCTAGTGACATGCAGCAAAACAACTAACATGGCACTGGACAAGATACAAAATAATGCATTACGACTCATCAGCGGTGTAATGAGGTCCACTCCAGTTGCAGCCTGCAAAATCCACTGCAATGTGGAACCTTTAGAGTTGAGGAGAAACAAGGCTGCTATGGTTCTCCATGAAAGACAAAAAGAATGGAGAAGGACCACCCTAACAGAAAATTAGTAGAAACATGGACTCCAAAACAAAGAATTAAGCAGATGTCAGTATTACAACAAGTTAGAAATATACAAAAGAAATTCCATCTACCTGAAAAACGACTACAAACATCAAGAGTCATCAAAGAAATGCCACCAAGTACGAATTATAAAAACCTGAAATAAATGTAGAGATATGTAACAGAACAGATAAAAAAGCAGACCCAGTATCAGTAACACTAGCAGCAAGGAAAACATAGATACTTATCCAGAAGACTGGATACATATATACACAGATGGTGCAGCCACTACACGCTACTTCAAAAGCTGGATATGGAATATTAATACATTATCCAGATGGAACAGCAGAAGAAATTTGTGGCCCTTGTGGTGAAGTCTGTAACAATTATGAAGCAGAAATAACAGCTATAGAAACAGCAATTTATCATTTAAATACGATTTTCGATACCACACCATCGAAGAAAACAAACACAGTTATATTTATGGATTCCACATCGGCACTGCAAGCACTGGAAAACAACATGAACAAAACAGAACTCACACAGCTTATCATAGACACAGACAAACTCATTGAAACACATAACATAAGATTGGTAATGCAATGGATCCCGGACACTCAAATAAACCAGGAAATGATAAGGCAGATACATTAGCTAAGAGAGGACACAGACACAGATACATACATCCAGCACACTAGATACGGCCAAACAAGTCATAAACTCCAACAGTAGGGAGGAGTGGCTGAATGGATGGGCCTTAGGGAAAACAGGGAGAGAGCTTTTTAATATATGGCAAGACCAAATCCACAAGACAACATCAACAACCTATGAACAAGATGAGACCAAACCACCATCTTCAGACTGAGAACAGGACATGTTATCTAAATAACCACATTAATAGAATACAACAAAACCATACCCCAGTATGTCCACTCTGTAATCACCCACAAGAACTGTAGAACATCACCTGTTTCAATGTCCAGAGCTCACTGACATCAGAACAACATTATTTCCTCAAAGACCCTCCAAATGGAATACTCTGTACTGAACAACAGCAGAACTTAAGAACACCTGCAGATTCCTACTACATGGCATTGGGCCGAAGTGCATCAGCTCAAAGGTCGTTGGATCCATAACAACAACAACATATGGATGTGAATCATGGACAATAGGACAACATACAAGAAAATCACTGGAGGCTGTAGAAATGTGGTTTTACAGAAGAATGTTGAGAATACCATGGACAGCTAAGAGAGTAATGAAAATGTTCTGAATGAGGCCAAAGCAAAAGAGAGCTAATTTCCAATATTAGGATGAAACAATCATCATTGGGCCATGTAATGAGAAGAGAAAAGCTGGAATATATTGCAGCAACTGGGAAAATTGAGGGACGAAGAGATAGAGGAAAGCAAAGAGAAAAGATATCAGACAGCTTAAGAGAATGGCTTGCAGAAGGTCAACAACAGAAATGGTTGGTTGCATTCGCCCGATGACTAAAGTATTCTAGAGTATCGTAGTAGACTAGAATATTCCTCTTCATCATCCACTCTTACAAGGACGTAGTGGACATGTCTACATTGTGTTGTGGTTTGCAGTATAACTGTTATATTTGTGCCTTTCGGCCCAACACATCCGACTTCAGCACAACATTTTGAGTACCGGGTTCTCTTCCCTCTTCGATCCTTGCACGCTTGGCCAGACTAGACAGGTTAGTCTGTTACTAGAGGCACCACAGAGAGGTGGAGCAGGGTCTGGATGGTTTTGGTTCACCGATCCTGGTGCAAGCCATCAGCTGTGGGTCGCTGACAACTTCCAGCTCTGGTGCCTTCGCCTCCACACACAGAAATGATAAATAACTGTCGTTACCGAAAGTTGAGGAGAGACATGATCACCTACGCCAGCAGGCTTGGTACTTGATGATGATTCTGATGCATGTATAAACCCACTGGGCAGGTCACAGTTTGCAGACCAGACCAACTACCAACTATAAAGAATATTAATATATGATGAGCTGCAGAAAGTTAACCCTCTACTGCATAGTGTGCCAGATATGGCACATACCGAATAACGTTACACATTTAAATAATAATGAATGCAAAAATGTACTACAAACACAGAAGAGGTAGCTAGGATATATAGCTAAATGATTTGAGTGTTCTCCCTTTCTAGAAATCTTCAGTGAAGAAGTTAGAGTTCGTTATTGGTGACTCATCGGAACATCCGCTTCGTCTGTGGCTTTGGTCAATGTGTTGAACTGTTTCTATTCTTATTCTCAGTGCTAGAGTTTTATAAAAATTATTTAATAGAACTATCACATTATTTATCAAAATTAACACTTCATTAGAGCAAAACAATTAACTAGTATTGATTAATTCGCGTTTCTAGCTTTGTGCCAGATGTGGAACATTGTGCAGTAAAACTACACACGCTTCCAGGGATTCCCCTTTGTCAGGCCGGCTCAGTGACACAACAAAAGTGTCAGTCTATTGTTTTCATTTTCAAGTGCTTTCAAAACGAGTGTGATTATAATCATCTATAATGAATACAGCTACATTTTATGGCAGCTCTGCACCAAAGAGATCAAGATTTTTGCCGTCCAGTAGTGAAGATAGCAATTTATCTGCTGATTCTGATTGTGATGAATTAGACCTACTACAGAAATTAGGTACACATATTTCTAACGCTCCTCAACTTGAGGAGTCTGATACAGATTCAGATGACACTGATCAAAATGATGTTGATCAGCTAACTGACATCATCTCTGTTCAGCCTGGCCCAAGCAGCCAGAATAAAAAAAAGAATGTTGGTCAAACAACTGCTACAAAAAAAAGATTGACATCAGCTGGAGACATGAACCTCAGAGCTTTGTGCCTGATGAGGGCATGTTTTGGGAGATAGTCTGCTGTCTGAGGACATATTGAACTTTCAAACACCATATGAGTTTTTTAAGTTTATATTCACAACAAAAATAATTAGACATATTGCATTACAGACTTGCCTGTATGCAACTCAATGTAGACCTGAAAAACCTTTGGACATTGACAATTCTGAAATTGAAGTGTTTCTAGGAGTTCTGTTGTGGATGTCGTTGATTCAGCTTCCCAATACACGCATGTATTGGAAACCAGAGGTAAACATTAATGTCATAACAAGTAAGATGCCGATCAATCGGTTTGAAGAGATTAAGAGATATTTGCATTTTAATGACAATAGTACAGCAGCTCAACGTGGTCAACCTGGATTTGATCGTCTCTGCAAGATAAGACCATTGCTTGATATGCTGAATGAACAGTTCAAACAAGTACCTGTTGAAGAAAGTCTCTCTGTAGATGAGCAAATGTGTGCTTTCAAAGGTCAACACAGTCTGAAACAGTACATTCCAAAGAAACCTCACAGATGGGGTTATAAACTATTTGTTCTGTCAGGAGTATCTGGCTTTCCTTACAACATAGAAGTTTACACCGGTGAGGAGAAAGGATGCCCTGACCAAAACATGAACTGTGGTGCAAGCGGAAATGTGGTTTTGCGGTTATGTGATGTTGTGCCAGAAAAAAAGAACCACAAAGTTTATTTTGATAACTTTTTAAACAGCCCAGAGCTTCAGCTTTGCCTTGCAAAAAAAGGTATTCTTTCACTTGGAACTGTTCGAATGAATAGAGTACCTAAGTGTAACATAATATCAGATGGTGATTTGAAGAAGAAAGGAAGGGGCGCATTTGATGAGGCATCTGCAGTACACGACTCAGTTAGAATTTCTTGTGTTAGGTGGTTTGATAACCAACCTGTCAATTTTCTGTCAACATTTGTGGGCAGCCAACCAGTCGGCAAAGCAAGGAGGTGGTCAAAAGCACAGAAGCAGTTTCTAGAAATTGACTGTCCCAGTGTTGTTGCTGTTTACAATAAACACATGGGAGGTGTTGATTTATTAAATTCCCTTTTGGGACTTTATAGAATACAGCTACGGTCCAAGAAATGGTATTTTCGTTTGTTTACACATTTACTGGATGTGTCAATCATATCAGCATGGCTGCTATATAGGCGCGCGCAACTGCAGCTTCGTAGTCGTCCAAAAGATGTCATCAGCCTCAACGACTTCAAGCAGCAAGTTGCTGAATGTTTGTGCAAGTGTGGCAAATCTTCCTACTGTAAAAAAGCGAGGCCGCCCAAGTAGTGAAGTGGAATACCAACTTGAGCTGAAGAGAACTAAAGGTCCAACAGCCGCAGTTCCCCTTCAGGAAGTCAGAAAGGACGAAATAGGTCATTTTCCTGTTGTATCAGATACACGACAAAGGTGCAAAAGACCCAATTGTACAAGCAAATCCTTTATCCAGTGCATCAAATGTGCAGTGCATTTGTGCTTGAACAAAAATAACAGCTGCTTTGTTGAATTTCATGTTATGTAAAAAATCCTTTTTTTGTGTAAATTGTTCATTGTGTGCGCAATGTGCCATATTTGGCACAAAGCTGCAAATGTATTACAAAATAAAATATTTTAAAAATAAACACATATTTAGTATACTGTATGTATTTTAATGTAAGAAAATTAGAAAAAAAATTTGGGGGGCAAATTTAAAATAATTCACGCAATAGAGGGTTTTAAAAGATAACAAATGGACAAAGTAATTTTTTTAATATGCTGAAGACCTCATTTAAAGATGTAAAAATGTGATACAAGAAAGATCTACCTAATACATGTTTTTTCAACATGGAACTACATCCTGTAAGACAGACAAAAGAGTAGCAATCAAAAAATAGAGACAGGCAAGAAAGGCTTGGGAGACGAATCCCATTCCCATTACATACCATCAGAAGAAACAGATAATCAAATCAATCAGAAGACCACAAGCTCCAATGTGGATGCCTTTCATAATATGAATAGATGGGAACAAAGTTATTAGTATACACCTGAGAACATGGCACAATCAACTCCACAGTCACATGTATACAAAATTCAAGATCGACACCTCAACTACATGTACATGTGGACAGGCGCCCAGACAGCTGAACACATACTTCAAGACTGTACTGAATATAGTAGACAGAAAAATCCATTGGTCCAAAGATACAACGCTACAGACAAAACTATATGGGCCATTACAAGAATTACAAAAAAACAGTAAAATTTATACAGGAAACGACATTGCAGATATATACAATACTTCGGGCAAAAGAAAGATAGATAGAATCCCCTACCACCAGAAACTACATGTCTTTGATTATTCTGAGGGCCAAGACATCCACCAGCAATTTGGCCTAGAGCAGTCAGTGCCTCATAGCTGACCGCTTACATCAAGATCAGCAAACAATAAAGCTGATCAAAACCTTACTCCATTTCCCAGTGGTTTGTCTGTAAACAGACTAACTGATCTGGCACAGCAAGTAGGGATCAAAGAGGGAAGGCAACCCATTACACAAAAATGCAGTGCTGAAGTTCGATGTGTTGAGCCAAAAAGGTACAAATATTACAACAATCTTGCAAACTACACATAGTGCAGCTTACAAAAGCATTTGAAATAAGAACAGGAGTAAGGCAGGAGTGACTGCAACTTCTATTTCCCTTCTTGCTGGCCATAGGTTACATTATGAGAATAACACAGAACAAGAATGGAATCCAGTGATCATTGACCAAGCAACTTGATAACCTAGACTTTGCTAATGACATAGCTCTTCTTTTATTTAGTTATAAACAAATGCGAGATAAAATCAACACACTTGACGAATGTAGTTGGCGATAACCAAGTAACACTAGGAGAATACCTCTACAAACCATAATTTTTATTTATATATGTATGAATAGATGGGGACAAGTTATTATTATATGCCTCAGAACAGGGCATAATCAACTCCACAATCGCATGTATACAAAATTCAAGATTGGCACCTCAACTACATGTACATGTGGACAGGTGTCCCTTAGATATATATATATATAATCTAAGCAGTAATATAGCTAAAGGAGGAGGAACAGAGAATGATGCCAAAATAAAAATACAAAAAGCAAATGGAGACTTCATTGCACTAAAACATATGGAAATAAAAAGAAATTAGGTTAAATATAAAAATTTTAATTTCAACTTCAATGTTAAATCAGTCCAATTATATGATTGTGAAACATGGAGAACAAAAATGATAGTCACAAAGTTACATACTTTCATAAATGGATGTTTGCACAGAATAAAAGGATAGAAATGGCAGGATAATATCACTAATTTAGAACTATGGGAAAGTACCAGTGGACAAAGTAATAAGACAAAGATGATGATGCTGCATAGGGGACACAGTATGGAAGTCAGCTGAGAGTATTACATGACAACCCTTTTTTGGAATCCCCAGTGGATGAGACAAAGGGGAAGGCCAAAAAATACTTGAAGAAGACAGGCAGAAGTAGGGAATAAGAGGATGGGGAAGATATGGAAAGATCATAAGAGAATGGCAAGAAACAGGATTGCTTAGAAAATATTTGTTGAAGACCTATGCTCCACAGGGAGTTGAAAGGAAGCAGATGCGGAAATTCACAACTCAAGGCATCTCTGCCCACTTAATGTCCTGACAATGAAGAGGAGTAGTCGTCAGGTTCCCGTGTGTTACCGGGGCCTCATTATAAGGGAAGTAAAGAATATTAACTCTGACCTTCCAGGCATGTCGTAAGAGGTGACTAAGGAGGTTGAATGATGGCTTGACAAGCTGTCATTATAAAAAGTATTGTTATGGAAACAGAGCCATAGATTTTAGAGCAGTAATCTCTGCAATGTGCCATTTTGGCATGCAAGGTTTCTGTTTTTGAGATCGTGGTTCCGCCCTATGTGCCGTCTTCAGCTCGAAAGAACAATAGATAGATAGATAGATAGATAGTCGTCGGGTAAACCCTGATATAAAGGAAAAAATTCCATGTCAACATTTGGCTCAACAGTCACATTCAAACACACAGACTTAACTTATAATTGATGAAATTAGTGATCTTCATCATCTATGATGGCAAACAGATCTCTTTAAATCTTCATTAGTTATATACTTATATGTGGATGATATAGTTTTTCCACTATCCATTGTAATTTTGTCAGCCTCATCATTTCCAAACATACAATAGTGGTGAAGAACACAACTTTTGCATTGCTAGCATAGCTCATAAAGTGTTGCTCTAAATCATTCAGGTCTACAGTTTTGTGGTTTCTCAGTCTCACAACTGCTGACAGATTGTTCATGCCAATTTTAAGCTAATGAAATTCATCAATTCTTAGTGTTCACCCGTTACGTGGGCATAAATGCGTTGTGTCGCTGCTTTACAGCAAAGCTGCAATATCTGCGTCTTTAGTCTGAAACATCAATCATCGCCATGAGCAACTCTGCTTACAGTTTTTTGCATGTCAGTGCCAATTATTTGGTCTTCGCTTTTAGACTTTAAACTGCCTTTACAACAACTGTGGGGCATCCAGAAAAACTCCAGAGCATTTGTTACAATACTGTAGCACTCTCAACACCCTTTTTTCTTTTTCTTTCCTTCCCCATATGTCTTTCAGCATCGAGGGGAGATATAATTTGTAGTCTTTTGCTCTTCTATTGGTCTCTCCTGCAGTTATGTGTCCTAGTGTTTCTAATATTTAATCAATCCACCTTTTTCATGGTCTGCCCTTGGATCTGGTGTTCTTGTAATGTTTATTGAAGGCTCGTTATGTTGTGATCTTTCTGCCTTATCAAAAGACCAAACCATTTTATCTGTTGTTTCTTTATGTACTCTATGGTGAGAATTATTCTAGCTTTTTTCTCAGTTCTTCATTTCTGATTTTATCTCTCATACTGTTTCCTGTTATTCGCCTAACACATTTCATCTCAGTAGTGGTTATTTTTCTTGTTGTTCTTGCACTTAGTGTCCAGGTATGGCTTTGACAGCACAACTTTGGGATGAAGATTGTATTGTAGAGTGCCCATTTTGCTTCAAGAATTATTTCCTCATTGGACAATAGCTGTGATAGCTGTCCAATGATTTGACAAGCTTTGTTGCATCTTGAGTCTATTTCTGTTGCTTGTGAATTGTCATTTTTTACTAGACTTTCTAGATATTTATATTCCTCTACTTATTTTAGTTGTCTGCTATCCATTGTTATGTTGATATTCTGTTTCTCTTTTGCAATATTCATGACTTCTGTTTGTTGATGTTGATTTTCATGTTGTATTGTGTGCCTGTGCTGTTAAGTCTACTTAAATTTTCTTATCTATCTATCTAATCTATTGACCTTTCGAGCCGTAACCGGCCCATAGGGCGTAGACCAAGATACACCTTCTCCTATATGAATTTTTGTTCTAGCAGTTTTCTTTTAAAGATATTTTATCAAATCTCGCCATCTGTCTCTGTTCTGTGCAAGCAGTTCTATCTCATTGAGGGAGCCGATTCCTGCTGCTCTTGCCTCTCTCATCAATGTTCTTCTCAGTGTCTCCCTGGGTCTTCCTCTTTTTCTTTTACCTGTTGTTTCCCATATGAGGGCTTGCTTTGCTATTCGATTATTATCTCTTCTCATCACATGTCCAACGTATGACCATCGTCTTTTCTTTATTACTGAAGATATTAGTGGTTGATTGGCGATTTCTCTAATTTCCTCGTTTGTTTTGAATTCGTTCCATTCTATACCAAGTATTTTCCTTAGACATTTATTTTCGAATGCGTTCAACTTTGTTTCTATATCTCTTTTTGTTTTCCAGCTTTCACACGCATACGTAAGGGTTGATAGTACATTTGATTTGAATAGCCTAAGTTTTGTGTTTGTGCTAATGAGTTTTGATTTCCACAACTTTTCAAGGCTTCTGAAAGACATTGCTGCTTTAGCCAGTCTGATTCTAATTTCTTTGCTCGTATCCCCTTCTCGATCAATGTGACTTCCAAGATAGATGAAGTGATCGATCTCTTCTACTGGTTTGTTTTCCATGTATATTTTGTCACTTGTTGGAATTAAACTTTTCATGACTTTAGTCTTTTCATGATTGACCTCAAGCCCAATTTTGCTGGCTATTGATGATAGTTCATTTGTGTTTTCCTGCATCGTTTTTATCTGATTGCTGATGAGAACTATGTCATCAGCAAAGTCCAGGTCCTCCAAATGGTCTCCTTGTATCCATTCGATGCCTTTATTACCAGTGCAGCATTTCTTCATTATGAAGTCCATAACAATTCCAAATAACAGGGCGATAAAATACATCCTTGTTTAACCCCAGTTTCTATTGGGAAACATTCGCTCAGTCCTTCCTCTGTTCGAACTGCACATGTGTAACCATCATACATGTCTTTGATAATATTTATGATTTTTGATGGTAAGCCATATTGCTTCAGAATTTTCCACAAAGAATCTCTATGAATACTATCAAATGCTTTTTTGAAGTCGATGAAGTTAAGTACAAAAGGTTTTTGCTTTTCAATGTGTTCCTCCCAATATAAGTCGTAGAGTGAAAATGTGGTCAAGACAGCTTCTCCCTTTTCTAAACCCAGCCTGTTCTTCACGCATTACTGTATCTATTGAATCCTTTATTCTATTTAGGATGATTTTACAGAATAATTTTGAGGCAACTGACAAAAGTGTCACGCCTCTCCAATTGTTACAATCTCTAAGATTGCCCTTTTTTGGATCTTAACAATGATTCCTTTTTTCCATTTATGAGGCGTCTTCTCTGTTTTCCAAATGATGTTGAACATTTTTTGGAGATGTATTAAATTATGGCTATCAATTGCCTTGAGGATCTCAGCTGTTAACTTATCCTCTCCAGCAGCCTTGTTATTGGTCATTAGCTTTAAGGTGGTTTCTATTTCACTCAAGGTGAAGTCATCTAATTTTACATCTAATTCTGCTGCTGGTGTTTCAGCTTCAAAATCTATTAAACTGTGAGGTAGTGGACGGTTAAGAATTTCTTTGAAGTGTTCCGCCCAACGGGCTTTTATGTCTGCGCTTGTTGTTAGCATTAATCCAGATTTGTCTAGAATTGGTGTTCCACTGGATGTATAGGTGTTTGTCAGCATCTTTTGTACAGTATAAAGAGTTCTGCTGTCTCCTGTAATTGCAGCTGTCTCTGCTTTCTCTGCCAAGTTGTCTATATAAGCTCTTGTATCTCTTCTTGCCGAACTTTTCACTTTGTTGTCTAATTCTTTGTATGTTGCTTTTGCCAGAACCTTTCCAAGATCTGTCTTTACATTAGTCATGGCTCTCTTCGCTTCTCTTCTTTCTTTGATGTATTTCCATGTGGTGTCTGAGATCCAAGCTCGTTTTTTTTCATTTTCTTCAGTCCAGCACTTGCTTCTGCTGCTGCTGTCATTAGTATTTTGCTCTGTGAGTCCCACATTTCATTGATATCTAAGTCTATTTCACCAAGTGCTGAATAACAATTACTTAGCTCTATGTTAAACTTTTCCTTTATTGCTTCATCTTTCAGTTTATGACTATCAATTTTATGTGTAATTGACCTCTTATGTTGGTTTCTAAATTTTAATCTTATTTTCCCAATGCACAGGTTGTGGTCACTATTAACATCAGCACCTCTGTATGCTCTTACATCTATTAATGATGATCTGAATTGTTGTTTAATACATAGGTGGTCAATTTGATTTGATGTTCTATCATCAGGAGATATCCATGTTGTTTTGTGGATATTTTTATGTGGAAATAATGTCCCACCTATAACTAAATTTTCTATAAACATAATTCTATTATCTTTCTCCATTCTGACTTGTTGTATTACAGCCTTCTCTCCCCATCACATGTTCCACTCCTGCGTTATCTTGTCCTACTTTGGCGTTGAAGTCTCCCATTACAATTAAAGATCGTGTTTTGGTATTTTGTTTATAAGTTGTTGCAGTTGGTTATAAAATCATCCTTAACTTCATCATCAGCTTCGTTAGTAGGCGCATAACATTGAATAATTGAAAGTCTTCCATGTTTTGTTTTGTATCGTGTTCGTATCAGACGACTGTTTACCGGTTCCCATTCTAATAAACTTCTTGCAGCTTTGTCTGTCATCATTATGCCTACTCCTTCACGGTGTTTTCCATCTTCCCTTCCAGAAAAACTACTATTTTATTATCAATAGATCTCCTACCTGTTCCAGGCCAGCGCATTTCGCTTAATCCTAAAATATCTAGATCGTATCTGTCCATCTCGCTCGCGACCTGTGCATGTTTCGTCGGAGCGGCCATTGTTCGCACATTCCAGAATCCTATTTTTGTTGTTGTTTTAGGGCCGAAAAAACTATCACTACTATCTACTGCTAATTTACACATCTGTATCAGGTCTACGTTTCATTAACAACATTCGTTTTTACGATAGCGGCTTGTTAAACCTCTGATCAACGGTTCTATACCAAGCCGGAGAAAAATAATTCCTCCATTTTGAAACAACCGGAAACGAAACGAAATTTTCTTATAGGTCTTCAATTTTTCCTGTGTATCAGTGCCTGATCGTCTGCAAATACAAGCTTATTAATCTCTGTCTCTGATGAGTTGGCTAACTTACATAAGTGGTCCATGTAAGTAATAAACTATAGGGAGATAGGGGATATTTAAACATCCTAAGAACACAAATATGGCCCACAGAAGCAACCCTGCATAAGTAGTAGTAGTAGAAGTAGTAGTAGTAGTAGTAGTAGAAAAACATCCTAAGAACACAAATATGGCCCACAGAAGCAACCTGCATAAGAAGTTATGGGGAACAGGTGAAGACCTCAAACACACTGTCTTGTTCATGACCTAGGCTGGTCAGAATACATAGCACTAGCTGATCGCTAAAGAACTGGACATCCTTGTATGTAATATTAATTGATTTTATTTATTGTTACAGAGTTTGTCAGAGCTTCTATTGTCACTACTTTTGCTAACTCTAAAAAGTTGTTCAATTTCTTTTTCTCATACTGTCTGGTGATTACTCTACTTTGTTGTCACCCTTAAAATGTGCATTTAGTTGTCTTGTCTTGTGGTTTACCAGCAATTTTTATTTATGATTTCTCTCAGCGGTAACCACCCCTGGTCTCAGCAGCAAGGCCTGGCTTGAAAAGTCAATAACTCACGGACGGAGAAAATATGAGTCCGAAGACGGAGTTATCTGCCTGTGCTGCGAGGGACTCCTGTGCACACGGCTGCCAGGGAAAAATGGATTAACACGCAAAATTTAGTTACTAGTCTCTAGGGACTTCATCAGAGGTAAAAAAAAAAATAATAATCAGGGAGATTTATGCCAGCTCTGGTCAACTTAATTGTTCCTGACTTTTAACGGTTAACTGCTGTAAGTTTCAGCATCAGCTGAATGTTGAAATTCTGTATAGATTCTAACAGTATAATTTATTTTTTATGGATCTAGCAGCCTGTGAGCTGACGCCCTTTAGCCCAACGCCATGTAATGACATCTGTAGGTACTTTGAGTTTCCTTATTATTCGATATGAAGTATTGCACTTATCAGGCCGCCAGCCTAATAGTAATAATGTTGCAGACTAGTGTACTTATTTTTATATAGCTGTAGTGCTATATAATGATTGAGACTGTCGACGACTAACAGTAGTACACTCTCAACTGTCAGTGTCACTGTAGCTTTTTTTATTGCATCATTGATGATACCATCATTTTCATTTTCCATGCTGCATACTTAGACTCTCCTGTGTGTTACCGGGGCCTCATTATGAGGAAAGTAAAGAATAGTGACACTGTGACCTTCCAGGCATGTCGTAAGAGGCGACTAAGGAGGTTGATCGATGACTTGACAAGCTGTCAATCGTCATTGTAAAAAGTATTGTTATGGAAACAGCGCCATATATTTTAGAGCAGTGATCTCTGCAATATGAATATGTGCCATTTTGGTACGCAAGGTTTCTGTTTTTGAGATTGTGATTCTGCCCTATGCGCCGTCTTCGGCTCGAAAGGACAATAGATAGATAGATAGATAAATAGAGTAGACTGCATAGTAGTCTAATAATACTACTACTACTTAAAATTAAAAAAAAAACTAATTATAATTATTTAACATGTTGACTGTGTGTGTGTCTAACTGGGACTAACTCTCTTTTCCCCATATATTCAATCATTCTAAGTCACATCACGGTACCGGCTCCATTCCGTACTGAAGAAGTGTACTGATTCATCATCATTCAGGCAGCAGTGACAGACTGACCTCTCAGTCCTGGCCTTTCTTCTTTAGTTTAGTGTGAGTTGTCTCGTCTCGTCTCTCCAGCTTCAGCTTGCTTAGTCTGAAATTTAAGACAGACTGCGACGGCCTTACCAAACACTTGTTTACTTAATATCACTCAGTAAATAGCACTAACCTGTAATTAATTTTTGTCACAGTAGTATCTAATTTTAAAATCTAATGACAGTACAAGCTTCGAAATGGGTGAGAAATCATTCAAACGAAACACATTCCACAGGTCGCGGCCATGTTATGACGTAAATGTCCAAAGGGAAGTAACACGTTGTTGTGTCAGGTTAATAGAAGGTCGGGTTGTCTGTCCACTCAGTATTGTAATTTGTCTTTGCATTGAAATATTTGGCAAATTACTCGTTGAGGTAATTGCAGAGATATCAAAACTTTTGCTATGTAAAGTGTCTTCTTCTCCTCCTTACACTTTTTAGACATTAATAATTTATAAGCTCAAAGTCAAAGAGGATATTGGCCAGATTGAGATTGATGGCAATTCACACTACAGCTTGTCCAGGTATGGCAACCAAGTTGACAAGAACCTTCTGTATTCACCACTATATATTTATATATTAGGATGCGGAGTGTTAGCCTCTTATTACTTCATGTTTTTTGTTTGTTTTAATTTACGTCGTTCAGATAATGCTTCACAGTGAGATGATCCCTCTAGCCTACATGAATCTAAATGTTAGCGTGGGTCGTTGTGGCTGCCCATTTGGATTTATTTTTAAAATACATTTCCCTTGGCGCGAGCAATTAACTCTCTTGACTCACGAAAATGATGGGGCTGCACTTGCATTCGTTATTTTATTCTTTCCTGTTGATGAAGTTGAGTCTTGTCCATAATATCGATACGGCGAACGGCGATAGTATGTCTACAACTGGGGGGGGGTGTTTTACGACCATCTTCACCTAGTCAGTCTGGCTGTTTTTGGCGCAAGTTGTTCTCAGGGAGACCAATTAGGAAGTAGAAATGTCTCGATCCTGACCTGCCGAGGCCCCCGTATGTTGCTTAACTCGAGTCCCACACTGGCAACTATAGATAGTGGAAAATAGTGAATGCGACGAGACCCACAATGGACTGTGCGTTTCGGGTGCTTAGTGTACCCGCAGGCGATCGCTAGTAAGATTCAGTACATCCTGGATTACAACTAAATCTCGGGCCCAATTTGTTGAATATCTTCTTCTTCTTCTTCTGCGATCATGGCTCATTCAGACTAGTACTCTCTTATGAAGGCAGCTGTCTGTTTAAGTGATTCGGTTACCCCGTATAGTATCCACTCTGACTAAGTACATGTTAGAACGTTGCACTATGTTCTGCGCCAATGGGCCAGTGCATCCGATTTCTGCCAGCATTTTATTCAGGTTTGCTTTCCTTAGCCTTTGTTTGTCCCCAATCTTTCTGCAAGGCAGCAGATTGTCTTTTCTGTAGGAGAATTCTGCCCTTAGATGGTCGGCCCTCCCGGGTTTACGAGTACCATCTGCCCGAGCTTTGTGAAGAGTTTCTCTCTCATAGGTGGTCTGGTCTTCTGAGCTCTCGAGCACCACTTGCCTGTTTAATAGAGGACAGAAAGAGAAGAAAATACAGAGAAGCATTTAACCATGAAGTGGGGATGGATTAGTCCAGACCAGAGCGTGTACCACTCGCTGGTGGGTTCTGCGTCTTCACTTAAAGGGTTTCATTTACTCCTGGCTCCTTTGTCTGGCCCCTCACCAAGAACCTGTCCAGCTTGGCCTGCCAGGAGGTAAGCTCCCGCTGGCATAGCTCCTTGGACCCCAGAGGCGCACAAGCCTGGGTTTGTTGAAAAGAGTCCGAATAAAATCACAGGTACACGATTTATTTTTCTGTAGAAAATCTTGGGTAACAGTTTGAAGTCTGAGAATTCGAAGTCGTATTAGCTCGAAATAAATTTGTCCATATAATTTCTATGCAAAAATATACGTAAGCTCGTTGTTTTCTCGAGATCTCGTGCTCCCCCGAAGACTACCGAAGAAAGGGATAGTCCTCAACGTCATTCGCTTAAAAGTACCTTAAATTAGCTTGGATGCGTTTTGTTGTGGTTTGCCGCAACATCTGTAATATTTGCGTCTTTCAGCCCAGTATATACGACTTCAGCATATCGTTTTAGGTACTAGGTTGCTTTTCCTCTTGTTTCTTACTCACTTGGCCAGATTAGAATGGTTAGTCTGAATCTAGGAGCACCGCGAAAATGTGGAATAAGTAAGATCTGCACAGTTCGGGTTCATCTATCCTGGTGCAGGCAGTCAGTTATGAGTCGTTGACCGCTTTTATCCCACGTGCTAACGTGTATCTCTAGATTGTTTGGAGACAAATAATAATAAATGAATATTGTTATAGAGGGAAACTTCCGAGGCTATAATTCAGGGAATCATATGAGGAAGAGGTATGTTATACAGCACTCAGAAAAAATGACAAATAAACAAGAATAGAAAAGAACAAAGAACAATATATTGACCGAAGCAGGATCGAACACGTACTCCTTATTGTTTGCGTGACATGCCCACAAAAATAGTGGGCTGATTTTTTTTTTTTTAATCCGTTTAAAAAAAAAATTGTCTTTATGCACTGATTTAATTCAAGAAGTTTTGGTTACTCGTTTTAGTTATCCTTACTGTTGTTAAAATTCTTCTGTAGAGCCACAATTTTATGGTTTCCAAAAACCTTATTATTACCTGTTCATCAATTACCAATGAGGAAGTTCTCAAAGAGGCCAACACAAAAAGGGAGCTCTTAAAAAAACATTAGAAAGAAGCAATCAACATTTTTCGGGCACATCATAAGAAGAGAAAGGTTGGAATACTTGGTTACAACTGGCAAAATAAAAGGAAAGAGAGATCGCGGACGACACAGAGAGAAAATACTGGATAGCTTGGTGTCATGGCATGGAAAACAGTCAACATCAGAACTGATACGATGCACTGTGGATAGAAGATTGTGGAGGGACATGATCACCTACGCCAACCGGTATGGCACATGATGATCAATTACCCATTACCCATCATTCAATTCCCTTTTACGTGACAGTGACATCTCTTTAATTTTTTCTTTGTAACAATGAGTAACTCTTTTTTACTTCTTCTGTATATTGTTTATTGTTTCTCCTAATTTCGTTCGCCCAACAGCTACTCTGCATTTTCCTCTTTTAAATTAAATAGATGATGTTGCGTTGTGTCGTGATTAACAGAAGTTGCGATATCTACACAAGTCGGTCCAGCACAAAAGACATTGTGACATTTTTAAATCTCGGTTGCCTCCCCTCTTCAAACTCTACTCGCTTGGCCACACTGGTTACTCTGTTTCTGTAGGAAAAGGCGCCTCACAACAGCAGGGCTGGAAGCTGTCAGCCACCCACAGCTGATAGCTTGCGCCAGGACCGGTAAACAAGAACCATCCAGACCATACTACACCTCTTCGTGGTGCCTCCAGAAAAAGACTAACCTGTCAAATAAATGGATGGGTACCTAGCGCCATGACACTGAGTTGAGCGAAAGTAGTGACAGCGAAGACGATAACTGGCATCTGACTTGAAATGCTGTGGTCTAGAGAAGTGAAATAATTATATCACTTCCCTACAACATATGTCAAATAACATTACTTACTGATATTTCACACTTACTATAATCTATTGATCTAAAGATTATTTTACTGCACAGATTGAACAGAGGCGACTACGGAGGTTGATCGATGGCTTGACAAGCTGTCATTGTAAAAAGTATTGTTATGGAAACAGAGCCATATATTTTAGAAGTGGTGATCTCTGCAATATGTGCCATTTTCACACGCAAGGTTTCTGCTTTTGAGATTGTGGTTCTGCCCTATGTGCCGTCTTCGGCTCGAAAGGACAATAGGTAGATAGCTAGATAGATGGATGGATTGATGGATGGATGGATGGATGGATGGATGGATGGATGGATGGATGGATAGATTGAACATCCTTTTCCTGCTACCGGAAAATGGTAGTAGCAGTAGTAGTAGAAGTAGTAGTAGAAGTAGTAGAAGTAGTAGTAGAAGTAGTAGTAGAAGTAGTAGTAGTAGTAGTAGAAGTAGTAGTAGTAGTAGTAGAAGTAGTAGTAGTAGTAGTAGAAGTAGTAGTAGAAGTAGTAGTAGTAGTTGTAGTAGTAGTAGTAGAAGTAGTAGTAGTAGTAGTAGAAGTAGTAGTAGTAGTAGTAGAAGTAGTAGTAGAAGTAGTAGTAGTAGTTGTAGTAGTAGAAGTAGTAGAAGTAGTAGTAGTAGAAGTAGTAGTAGAAGTAGTAGTAGTAGAAGTAGTAGTAGTAGAAGTAGTAGAAGTAGTAGTAGAAGTAGTAGTAGTAGTAGTAGTAGTAGTAGTAGCAGTAGAAGTAGTAGTAGTAGTAGTAGAAGTAGTAGTAGTAGTAGTAGTAGAAGTAGTAGTAGAGTAGTAGTAGTAGTAGTAGAAGTAGTAGTAGTAGAAGTAGTAGTTGTAGTAGTAGAAGTAGTAGTAGAAGTAGTAGTAGAAGTAGTAGTAGTAGTAGTAGAAGTAGTAGTAGTAGTAGTAGAAGTAGTAGTAGTAGTAGTAGAAGTAGTAGTAGAAGTAGTAGTAGTAGTAGTAGAAGTAGTAGTAGAAGTAGTAGTAGAAGTAGTAGTAGAAGTAGTAGAAGTAGTAGTAGAGTAGTAGTAGAAGTAGTAGTAGTAGTAGTAGTAGTAGTAGTAGTTGTAGTAGTAGAAGTAGTAGTAGTAGAAGTAGTAGTAGAAGTAGTAGTAGTAGAAGTAGTAGAAGTAGTAGTAGTAGAAGTAGTAGTAGTAGAGTAGTAGTAGTAGTAGTAGTAGTAGTAGTAGAAGTAGTAGTAGTAGAAGTTGTAGTAGTAGAAGTAGTAGTAGTAGTAGTAGTAGTAGAAGTAGTAGTAGTAGAAGTAGTAGAAGTAGTAGTAGAAGTAGTAGTAGTAGTAGTAGTAAGTAGTAGTAGTAGAAGTAGTAGTAGTAGTAGTAGTAGTAGTAGTAGTAGAAGTAGTAGTAGTAGAAGTAGTAGTAGTAGTAGTAGTAGTAGAAGTAGCAGTAGCAGTAGTAGAAGTAGCAGTAGCAGCAGCAGTAGTAGTAGAAGTAGTAGAAGTAGTAGTAGTAGTAGTAGTAGTAGTAGTAGTAGTAGTAGTAGTAGTAGTAGTACTGGTAGTAGTAAAAGCCTCCGTCCGTCCTAGTTGACTATGACTTTTGCAGCGTCCCTAGAAATGTTATTTTTTTCTTTTCTTTCGTCGTGTATTCTCTTTTTATATGAATTTATTTCTTTCTTTTTTTTTAGTTGGAGCTTTAGTGTGTATTTCCAAAGATTGCGGTTTGCATTTGTGTCTTTGCAGGTTACAGGATTTATGTTCAGAGTCTTCATGTCACGTTTATACACGTATATAAATCGAGGTTTTGGGTGTCCCCTAGTTTTTTTGCCATCTGTTATTTGTGATAGAGTATATCTTATGGTATGTGTTCGTCTTTCATACGGTGTACGTGAGTAGTGGGAGGTGGACACTTCACACCTATGACGTAACAAAGACAAATAGTAGGAGGAAAGGAGGAAAGATTTCCTCCTTTGAGTACAAGAGTTATATAGTAGGATACCACCATTTTCCCATGGTGGAAGGTGGTGGTGATGGTGGTGGAGCTTCTGTCATGATATATATGTATATATGTATAGGACTTGTATAGTGCATGAAGAGGGTTGGTGGTTGAGGGGATAATTACTGAGTCATGTATTGGACATCAGTTTTTCCCGCCAAAGTGACTTCCAATAGGAGCTAGTGTGTGTGTGTGTTGTCCGGCTATAGACCACACCCACTCCGGAAGTGAAACTACCATATTAGGGAGTAGTGATACGTTAGTTATTTCATAGTTATGGTGAGCATTTATACATATAATAGTAATAGTAATAGTTATTATATCTACGTGGACGTAAATGGGCCCGTATTTAAGATATGGACCATAAGTAGGTATACATATACATACATATATTGGCAAATCTTGCTGGCGGTATGAACCAACAGTCATTTTCTCCTACCGTGGCACATAATGACCCAATCGTTGCCGCTCTCGCGTGAGTTTATTGATTATTGTCTCAAGCGCGAAACGCAACAGGTTATGTAAAAAAAGGCGCGTACACGATTTAATATATTCATTCGACTAGCGTCGGTCGGGCAGTCAGTCACGAGGTACCCACAGTGATAACACTGCCAGATACGCTTCCATATCTGTAAATCTACAACCAGAGCCTCACTGATATTATCCTACCAGAGCTGTAAATCTAACAGCAGATAACCCCGGGTGTTATACTGAAACACCGTCGGAGAAGCTAGGAGAACCAGCCTTTAAAAAACCAACATTATAAGAATACAGGTAAGTTGAAATTTTACTTAAAATACATAACAATGTGTGTTTATTATCATAGTTTTATTAATGGAAATGAATTACGTAACATATAGGAACGTGTTCGGTAAGTATCGTAACGGTCACAGAGCAAAGCTGTTACGAAATAAGTCCACATCGTCGTATCCTTTTCGTTAGAGAAGTCTAGGAACTATTTCCAACCTCCGTTTTTTACAACCCAGTCTCCGAATAATCCACCGATAAACATCCCGGCAAAGAAAGCGAAGCTCTTTTCCAGAGAAGATATATCTGTATCTGAATCGTAAAAGTCTTTGACATGGTTCTTAATTAGTCGATAAGCCAGCGTATAAATAATCACGAGGCGCCCACAGTTTAAAATTCCATCTGAAACCAAAAAAACCACAATGGTCGCAAACGAGGCGTAAATATCCTTATCGCCGACTCTCAAAGTTATACCAGCGAATAGCGAGTCACATCTCTCTGATACCGTATAGACTAGTTTAGCCATTGATTTATAAAACGGGGAAAGTTTCTTTTTAGTCTTATCGTAAGTGTGGATAATGTCAACAGCTAATACCACAATTTCGTTCGAAATTGTAGCCACACACATTTTACAATCAGACCTAGTCATTTTCGAATCCATATAAGATAAATTCAGAAGCGCGCGTGGTACGTGAAATCAATAATGTGAAACATGTCTGGACATGTTCGGCTATACATTACGCGTGAGTTACACAAATTGAGCGATGTGTTAAGTTTCATGAATCTTATAGTTCCAGTCGCGTTAGTACAAACACATATTGTAAAAGTGGTATGGTTACGATAGTGATATGAACATGATTGGGATAGAGACTCAAATATGTCAATAAAAGCTTTAGTAAACACCTAGATACCCGCTCACCGACAAAATATAATATTTAAAACTAACTGTTAATGGATGCGTGTTTTAGTTAAGTAATAAGTACGTAGATGTTGATAATGTGTTTTGAATGGAAAGATTAAAGTACGGATAAGGGAGAGCTAGAGGGCGATGGAGAGAGAGAGAGAGAGAGAAAGAAAAAAGAAAGAAAAGTAAAGAAAGAAAGAAAAGAAGGAAAAGAAAGAAAGAAAGAAAAGAAAAGAAAAAAAATAAACAGTTGAAACGGTCTGATATAGCGGTGGTAGACGCTGAGAGACAGTTATAATAAACTGTCATATCTCGCTATAGCGTTTATGATAGTAAGAGCGACGGATGAGTTTTGAGTTGTACGGGGATGGTGTAAGACATGAGAGCTGGTGAGGTTATGTGTGCTAATGAAGTGGTCGATAACTAATAACTGTCTAGTAACATATAGTATTTGTGCATGCGTACATGTGTGTGTGCGCGCGTGTATGTGTGTGTGTGTGCGCGCGTGCGTGTGCGAGCGCATGTTATATATGTATACTATTTCAATGTATTTTTGGTACGCACACTAAATGTATGGTTTTATCTCGTTGACAGATGGCCTCACGTAACGAACTTGTAAGCAGACCACGCCACGTGTGTGAAACGTGTGGGAAAAGCTTTACACGTCGGGATGCTCTAGCCAGACACGTAGATAGTGCGCACGGCCAACAGAGATACCCGTGTCCTATATGCGGGTGCATCTTTACAAGATCCACAAATCTTACCAAACATGTGGCGAAAAAACACACAGCATATGCATCTATATCACCGGCACCAGCACCGGTTACATCAAGGGCCCCGACAGTATTCTCTGCAACAGACAACAACGTTGCAGAGACCGGGGATGAAGAACACTCTAGAAAGAAACCCCGAGTAGATAACACTCGTGGGGGTGACCAGTCTAGAGACAGTACAGAGCACATATCATCTGTACACATTAATACTAAATACTCGTGTAAAGACTGCGGGAAAATCTTCAAAAGACAAGACAATCTAGATCGGCATATAGACACTGTTCACAATAAACAGACATATCAGTGTCCTCTATGTCCATGCGAATTTAACAGACAGGACAATCTAAGAACACATATTAAAAATAAACACCAACTACCGATATCAACAAGTACAAGCTCAACATCCGCGACAAGACCATCAACCACCTCCACAACAGCAGTGTCAACCACCTCCACAACAGCAGTGTCAACCACCTCCACAACAGCAGTATCAACCACCTCCACCTCATCAGCATCAACCACCTCCGCCACCTCATCAGCTTCGATACCGACGACCTGTTCAAAGTCCAGAGCTGATCCAACAATTAAGAGGAAGCGGAATAATGAACAATCGATAGAGAGTCAACACAGCAAGAAGGCGCGAACGGATCTAGAATTAGACAGTTTAGCTAGTTTACCAGCAGATGTTAGACAGGTCTATGTCGACAACTGGCCTGCAATAAGGTCACATAGTAATAATAATAGGCATCTGTCAGTCCACACGGTCTTCCATAATCCAAATTCACACCTAAGGGCAAACTGGGCAAATATCCTAAATCCCATCTTTAATAACCAAACACGTAGATTTAAAATAAATTATTCTCACAATTTCATCCTGAGGAATAAAGAAAACAATGACCTTCGGTTTTTCCATAGTAGTTTCAATAATAGTTTAATTCTTTCAACTCCGATGGTTATAAATAACAGAGCAGATTTTGATAGGTTCCTCACACAACTACAAGATAGCGACCCCTTAAACCACGCAAATCATAATAGACCGAGCACTAAATATAGCGTTGAAACCCTTCCCAGCACTTCGTTCTATTTTTATCATTTCGTAGAATATCCTATCGGGTGTCTAACCACCGAACTGCCACAACACATTACAAAAAATAAATTCATTTATACATTACAAAATAACATAAAAGGACCAGCATATACTGATAATCTCTGTTTCTTTAGATGCGTGGCGTTATTTAGGGGTGCTAATCTCGGTAATTTACACAGACCCACTCGCGATCTCCTGAAACAGTGGCAAGAAAATCAGGGGTTAGATATAGACGACAAGTTCCCCGTGTAACGCTAGCGCAGATTCCCTCTCTAGAAAAGTGTTTCGGTATTAACGTGGACGTCTTCGCTTTTGACAAAGAACAAGCCCTGTCCCCAATGCTAAGAGGTAGTACGACTTTTAGCGACACCTTACGAGTTCTATTTTACGAGGAACATTTTATGTATATAGCGGACATAGATAAGGCGGCCCGGGCTTTTTCTTGTCCTAAATGTGGAAAATTGTGGAAAAGTTTACGCCGCATGACAAGACACGAGAAGACATGTACCGGGGATAAGCGAAAAGACAAGTATATCGGAGGAGTTTATAGGAACAAAGAGGGTATACTCGAAACGATAGCTAATAGGGGTATAGAAGTTCCTAATAATTACGTGTATCCCTACAGAGCGACGTACGATTACGAATGTTACTTTAGTAATGTACCGACGACAGATGGAAACATTAGTAATGTCACCGAATATGTAGCCAGGCATATTCCAATGTCGTGTGCCGTAGCCAGTAATATTCCTGGTTATGAGAAACCGGTATGTTTTGTGAGCGAAGGTGATTCTCAAAAACTAGTGAGTAAAATGATAGATTATCTAGAGACATTAGCGAAACGGGCATATATAATCTTACGCGGCAGTTTCAAACAGGTTTTTGACAGTTTAAGAGACAGGGGTGACTGTAGTGACCTCATAGGGAAACTCGAGTCATACTTGAAAGAGCTCCCCGTTATAGGATTCAACTCTGGAAAGTATGACTTAAACGTTATCAAACCATATTTAATAAGACATTTCGTAGCTGGGGCGAACAAAGTAGAAAAAGCGAACGAAGAAGATGATGAAGAGGATGACGATGAAGAAGAATTGAAAAATGATGAAGAAGATGACGATGAAGAAGATGACGTTGAAGAAGAAGATGACGTTGAAGAAGAATATGAAGAAGAAGAAGATGAAAAAGAAGAAGAAGAGCCGAAACAAAACAAAACTAAGAAAGGGGTGACCTCGCCCTTCAAGTTTATCGTTAAGCGCAATAATAATTTTATGTGCATCTCCACCAGTCGACTAAAGTTCTTAGATATTATAAATTATCTCGCCCCGGGGTTCTCTTATAGTAAATACTTGGCGGCGTACAAGATTAAAGAGACTAAAGGCGTATTTTGTTACGAGTATATTACCGACCTAAAAAAGTTAGACGAAACCTCTCTCCCCCCTCACGAGGCCTTCTTTTCGACGCTTAAAAACTGTAATATTTCAAACGAAGAGTACGCGTATTGTAACAAGATATGGGCGGACAATAACATGTCCACTCTCAGAGATCTTCTTGTTTGGTATAACAACAAGGATGTCGGGCCCTTCCTACTCGCATTAGAGAAACAGATCGAATTTTACGCGGGTTTAGGTGTAGATATGTTTAAGGACGCCATTTCAGTCCCCGGTGTGACGTTAAGATACCTCTTCAACACCATACCTAAAAACGTAGTCTTTTCGTTATGCGGTAAACGCGAGGCAGAGCTTCATAAAACACTTAGAGATAATATAGTCGGTGGCCCGAGCATAATCTTTCATCGCCACCACGAGAAGGACGAGACTCGAATCAGAGGTAATCCTCAATACGTAGTAGAGAGTCTTAAAGGCTACGACGCAAACGCTCTGTATCTCTGGGCGTTGATGCAGAAAATGCCCACTGACTTTCCAATTATACGAAAAGTTGAGGACGGGTTTAGACAACGTAAAGTTAATTATTACGATCAGCAGAGTAGAGAGTGGTTGACGTGGGTAGCTCACAAACACAACATTGAGTTGCGAACTCAATACAACGGGGGTGAGGTACCACTGGGACCTCGTAGGATTAGAGTGGATGGCTTCTGTCAAAAGAATAATAAAATCTGGCAGTATCATGGTTGTGTGTTTCATGGTCATATCTGTCACCTCACTGAAAAACACAAAGGTGTTAACCCTATAAACAAAAAACCCTTGTCCGAGCTATACGACAAGACCCGGGAAATTCGCGAATATTTAACCAATGACGTTGGATGTGACGTGGTTGAGATGTGGGAATGTGAGTGGGAAGAGCTAAAGAAAACCGATAGCACAATTATTCCGTTTCTTAAACAAGCCCTCCCCAGATCAAAACCATCGTATGCCCAGGAAAAATTACCACTAACCGTCGCGCAGATTTTGAAAGCTGTTAAAGACGAAACGCTGTTTGGTCTGGTAGAATGCGATATTCATGTCCCCGACTCTCTCAAGGAATATTTTAGCGAAATGACACCCATATTTAAAAACGTAGACGTGTGTAGAGACGATATAGGAGAGCTTATGAAGGAATACGCCGTGAAAAATAAATTATTGACGACCCCTAGACGTACCCTGATAGGTAGTTATATCGGGAAGAAAATTCTTTTGGCCACCCCTTATTAAAATGGTATTTGGATCACGGTCTAGAGGTAACCAACATCTACCAGGTGATCGAATACCACCCTGTTAGTTGTTTCAAACAATTTGGGGACACCGTATCCGACGCCAGACGAAAAGGGGATGTAGATGAGACGCAGTCCATTACGGGGGAGACCATGAAGTTGTTAGGAAATTCGGCGTACGGAAAAACGCTCACCGATAAAGCGAAACACTCGAACGTCGCGTACTGCGAGGGTGAGTCCGCTTCCAAGGTCGTTAACGACCCCCTATTTAAACATATGACAGATTTAGGAGTAGGGAATATATTCGAGGTGGAAATGTTAAAAAAGACGACGAGGTGGGACCTTCCGCTACAAATCGGCTACTTTGTATATCAATACGCCAAGCTACGGATGTTGCAATTTTATTACGATTTTTTAGACCGGTTCGTAGAGAGATCATACTTTCAGTTGTGTGAAATGGACACTGACAGTCTGTATTTGGCGTTAAGTAAACCTAGTTTAGCTGCCGCCGTTAGACCGCCTTTACTCGAAACTTTTTATAACGAGTACGATCAGTGGTTCCCCTCAGAGACCTGTAGCGTTCATCGGGAGGAGTTTGTTAGGAGTAAAGGTAAATTTAAGGTAGATTGTCGAGACTGCGAAAAAACAAAATTGTACCATAAACGTACCCCGGGTTTATTTAAGTTAGAGTACGAATGGGATGGGATGGTGTCGTTATGTAGTAAAACATACCACTGTTTTGGAGATTACTCAAAAACTAGTACTAAAGGGCTTAGCAAACATCACAATAAACTAGACAAAGATATATTTATGAAGGTTCTCAAGACACAACAGGCGCAGGGAGGGAAAAATGTGGGTTTTAAACGATATAAATCGAGTGTCTATACATATACACAGCACAGAAATTATATCTCTTATTTCTACATCAAACGCCGTGTGCACAACGACAATGTGACGACTTTCCCGTTAGGTATCTAGAGTATTTATGTATATTATGTATATACAATGATACTTTTGTGATAGTTTTATATCCGGTGATAATGAACATATGTTTGTGTCGTTGTCACGTTTATATTGTATTAAAAATATATCATTAAAAAAAGTATGCAGTTTTTTTTTATTGTATATACATGTCACGTGGTACTGTCTCGTAAGAATACTATGAATACTATCAGTTTCCTTGGTGTACTACCAGTATACCTGTGTGTAAAACAGAAAAAAAACGAGTTACAACATCTATGACCTTCACACCTATACAATCCATTACATACGTACACATAAATGACAAATAACACGAGGCATGTTTTGTAATTTATATATATATTTTATTGATACAACACAACACTGATACTGCGTATGCAGTACATCTAGACACGACATTAAAACACAACATCTAAATGTTCAGCCTCAGCCTCTTTCTTCTTCTAAGATGACCAGGGACAAGCGTTGTTATTGGTTGAATCTTTTCAACGTTGTCAGTATCGTACACGGGAGTCCTGTAAGAACCATTATTTATCGAATAAGGTTCGTTGCATGCTGATGTAGATACTGGAAGTCTATGATCTGGCGTGGTCGATGGCTCGTTCGAGGGAAGAGGCTGTAGTTTTGCATTAGCCTCGAGACGAGCACACTCGGCCAATAACTCGTCCTGCATAGCCACGAATTGTTCGTTTCTACTAAGATGACCCGGAGATAGTGCTGGTATTGGCTGACTACTTTCGAAGTTGTCAGTATCGTAGAAAGGCGCCATGTAAAATCCAGTATTTATGGAATATGGCTCGATACTCGGCGACGTGGATACTGGAAGTGTGTGATCTAGTCTGATGTCGGGTTCGTTCACTGTATGAGTTTCTGGTTTTATTGCATTGGTTTCGAGACGCTCATACTCGGCCAATAACTCGTCCTGCATAGACACGAGCTGTTCAAATTCTGAACGATTCAACGTGATCCCATACTTGGTGGGATATTTTAAATTCGATGTCCCGAAAAATTTTCGAATATGGATCATAGTCGACCCTCTGTATGAAGACACAGACGCTACTTTCAGCCCTGTAGCCAACGGTTTGACCATTTCACGATCTGCTGTAACGTAGACCCAGCTAGTGGGTACATCGACAACTGGTGCAGCCTCGACGTTTGTCAGCATCTTCTGTATCTCAGCACTGAGCGATGTGTGACTGGCGCTTTCTCACCCGCGACTTTTATAGCATAGGTCAGATTATAGATCCGGTTTAGTCCGGATTTTTAAACACTAAAATTCGTGTCCAGACTTGTCTGCGATATTTTTAGCCACTGACGTCATTGCACTAGAAATTTTAAATTTTGCGACACAAGCTTTGGTGCTACTAGTCGATACACGATTCGATCATTTATGTGTTGTCTGGTGGATGAGGTAAACGGCATTAAGACCCTTTGCATTGATCCTCCTCGTGTTTTAATCAGTAGAAAATACACAGAGTACAGTCCACACGCGTTACTAACAAGATCTTGTAACTGACGCGAGTTGTAGATGAGAGGTCTGTTCGAATTCCTCTCGATAAAATCGATGATCTCGGTATGTCTGGGAGAAAACCCGAAACTGTCGAAATACTCAAACTGCCCCATAGCGTTGTAGTAGAGGGCGACCCAGTGAGAGCCCGGTCTCCAACTAGGGTCGGTATTGATAACGAAGGCTGCTGTTTTAGTTGGCTCGATATACCGAGGTAGCCGATTGCGAGCCACTACGCTAACAATGGAACACCGTCTCACAAAAATGTCAGACATAAGTACTTTGAGAATATCTCTCGTATTCATTGTCGAAGTGTTTACGCTGTGTAATCTGTAAGAATCTGTCTCGTTTTAGAGATCTCCATCACGGAATCCAGTTCTGCGTAAACTAGGACCTGTATAGGATTAGGCGTGATCGTCGCAAATTTGAGCTCGATGGCGACGGGCCCTGATTTTGCCAGCTCAAATTGTTCGGCGTTCAAAAGACTAGGGCTGAGATCGAATGCAAAAAGAGTGTAGGCGTTCTTGAAGTCGTTATAATCTATTCCGTTACCAGCGTCTGTTCCCACAAGACCCAACGCCAGCATGGACTTGAAGTAGGCGCGAGCGTATTGACCGCGGTCAAATTCGGTAGATAGAGGTTTACCCCAAATATTATGACCGGCGACCGTGACGTTTAAGTAAGTGAGGCCAAAGTTTTTAAAATTGAAGGGGTTGGTGTCGTAACTTCCATTAAATGCAGCCGAGGACTAGTCGCGTTGGTGTTTGAGTCAGGAAAAGGTTGTCTTGGGAATGAGATAACATACCTTTAGGAATGGCAAATGTTTTAATCATAACTCTCTTCATGGGGTATCGCGCATTGCCTCGTAAGAGAGCCTTTTCGTGGGCCAGCGAAATGGCCGGATTAACTGAGGCTTTCCTCACCAACAGGGCGGCGTAGGTGATGACACTTTTATAACCGACAGTTTTGTCGTGAGCTATGATGTTAAATACGTCCTTTGAGGGGGTCAACTTAATTTTCACGTCAACCCTGTTTAGCATGTAACGCTCCTGAGCAAAAATATCAGAGTGAAGTCGCCCTATCATATCCAGCTCATGGCTACCTCGGGCCAGATTTCGACGAGTTTTAAGACCCGTATTGGAGTCACCTTGGGTGTCATCCGCGTGTTTGGGAGTATCGGTGTAGTAGAGCGCGCTCGTGAGATAACTTTTCTTAGATTCCTTGCTATGGTTGAGAGTGGCTTCTAGGTATGCTCGAAAAGGGTAGGTGTTTTCAGAAGCTGAAATCAAAGTATCGTTGAGAGATACGTCGACTTGCGAGATTAGACTGTGCAGAAAATAGTTCACAGGCGCAACTTCAACATCATTTGGTATATTTTCACCGTTGGACAGCGTGATTTTTGCTCTCATATGCAGATACGTGTTGGAAAAATCGATGTATTCGTCCGAATTTCCGCTGATGGAAAATTCTATAGGGGCCCCCGATGCCAGAGACGCCAAGGGGGAAACTTCTACAAACTGGGCAGAATCAAGAGATGTCTGAGTCGGTGGAACGCTAAACAAATCTAGTCCAGAATGGAAACACTCGCAAGACTTGGGATGCACTAACGCCATATCGCTTAACCGAATATGTCCGAATAGTTTGTCCTCTTAGACTTCTTGGACGCGGAATGAGAGTGATCGCGTCGTTTCGTCGTTTTTATTCTTCTTGCCGGCATCCCAGGTGGAGCTGCTCGTCTTTTCCTTCTTCTACCGCTTCCGGTTTGTTGGCCTGTATCGCCCCCGGCCAGATGACTGATGGCTCCCTGAATTAAACGCTGACCGGATTCCTTAGCTCTTTCTTTAAACGACTCTCCAATGTTTCTTCCCGCCAATGCGTCTTGCGCGACTTGTAGTCCCGTGCCGACACCTTCTCTGAGTAATGCCTTACCACCTGTTTTTAGCCACGGTAAAATTGCTCTTCCGATGCCTCCGAAAAACTTCCGATACCGCGCCCTCGCTGACTTCTACCTCCGACAAATACCGGGAGGCCGTGGCCGGCTTGATTAAAGCAACACTCTTCGTATAACTTAGCATTTCGATGAAGCGGCGTGTGTCTCACCATTATACCAGATCGAAGTGCTTCCGCGCTCTGAAATGTAACGTCAGTACCGACGTTCCGGATGTAAATGGGATCGCAACTCCCCTGTCGTTAGTTAAAAGAATTTCTAACCTGTCGAAGGAGAACCTGCTCAGGGGGACATAGTGCGGTTTGTCGTAGATGCAAAATATGGATGTGGTGGTTTTCTCCAAAACAGGAACTGCCCTCAGTAAGGGTACCAGAACATCCCCCACCACTCTAGGTGACACTAGATCGCAATAGACGTACACGTTTCTGGTTTGCGTTTCCAAATTTATTTCTTTCTCGCCGTGCAGGGCCACGTTAGCGTCTGTCACGCGATTCGATGGGAGGCTTAAGATACTTTTCAATTCCTCGCTTATGGTAACCGAGTGTCCTTGGTCAAAGAGTTTAAGTATGGCCTTATTTTCGTTTTTTTTTATTAAAAAATCTCATTTTGATGGGTGGTGATTTTTCCAAAATCACTTTATTTAAAGCATCGATAAAGTTATCCGCTGTCTTGTATAACCCCGGCGCCAGTTCCATTGTTACTGCTGTGTTACTAGAGGTTTCGTAACGGATCCAGATATCGCCGGGTAGGACGTTGAAATGAGTGTTTGGAAATTGTATCTCGGCCAAACCGACTTTGTAGTTTGCATTCAGTTCGATAGTTTGAGGGAGTTTGACGAAAAAGTTTCCAGGACTATTTTCAGGATAAATTTGCATCGACGCGTTGCTAGGGGCTGTGATGTAAAAACTCATCTTCCTTGATTCACCGTCTCGTCTCTAGCTTGGGATTTGGAAGCATGTAACCCAGACAACTGCTCAGGAGCGCGATCCAAATCTTTCCGTCCTGACCCTCACCGTTTCCACCCGTCAGATTAAATAAAGCCACGCCGATTACGGCATATATAACGATCATTTGGCAGAGAAAAACGATTTCCATTCGCGGGAGCAGTTTACCGAAAACAGGCCAGAGTGAGGTTCTGCTATCGTGACTGGTCCCTTCGTCGTTCTTCGTTTCTTCTCGTTCAACTACCGTACTCAGAAAAGTTTGCATGTGTTCATCCCCCTCCATTTCGTCAGTCTCTGTATCTTGATACCTGCTCGCTCAAAATCCAAGTGTTAAATGCCGAGGTGTAACCGTACCATTTGACTAAGTACTGTTTTTTTCCACCAACTTTCCTCTCTTCTAAGATGGCTTCTATTCGATACACCCGTTTATCGCCGACTTTCTGAAGCTCTTCTGTATAAAACGACCCTTTCAACTCTTCACCAGAATCATCTTTCACAACGTAGGTTACCGGGTTAGTGTTTTTGTTTACACGACTGATTGTAAACAGTTCTTCCGTCCACGATGGTGTATACCCCTTTTTGAAATTAGCTCTGGCTTGAGCTATCCTAACTCGATCACCTTCTTTATAACGGTTATTGATCGCCACTGACTGTCTATTGTCTCTCCCGACAGTTTATTATACAACGTGTTCCAGACTTGTTCTTGATTGGCCGAATTTACGTGGACCGGCGCCATTTTAATGCTCCTGTGATACGAATTATTGTAGTTTCTGAGTAAGGCGGATAACGCATCCACATATCTCAATTTGTTCGTTTTCGTAAAAAATTTCCACATTTTCTCTTTTAACGTTCGGTTAAATCGTTCCACGATCGCTGCCTTTATATCCTCGTTCTCCGTAGTGAAGAAATGGACTCCATTTTCCTTGAGAAACTTTAGGAAAGTTTTGTTGACGAATTCGGATCCTTTGTCCGTTTGAAGATTTATCGGTTTGCGCTCGGCAAATATTTCGCTCACTGCCTCCACTAGATTTTTCGCGGTTTTCGACCGTATCGGAACTGCCCAAGCATACTTCGCAAAAACGTCGATACATGTAACGAGATACGAGAACGCATCGTTGTATCTTCTTAATTGTCTCAGATCGATCAGATCAGCCTGGAACTGATGGTTCATACCACCCACGATGATGGGTCGTCTCTTAAATTTTCTAACAACGGGTTTGTGTAGAGTATAAGCATCCTGTAGACTCAGCCATTCTTTAATCTTTGCAGAGCTTAGTTTTGTACTACGCTGTAAACCACCCACACCCCCGTAGGCACCCGGTCGATTCGGATCGTAGTAACGGCTTCTTAAAACCTTATCTACTCGTTTGGCCATGACTCCCAGTTTGGTTTTGGAATTTTACTTTTTCTTCTTTTTCTGAGCCTGTACGTGCCCACAACTTCTTTGTGAGTGACCGCTTTCGTTTTCGGCCTAGGCGCGCTTGGCGCTGACTGAGGAATTTTTTCGTCGACTTCATCTTTAAGTACCGCGGTTGGTGGTGTTGTAATCGCGTCGGGGGATGGGGGTGCCTGTTTAATGTCCACGACACCTAGAGGTTTGTGTCTGTACTGATCGAGACGTTGCAGATATCGTTGCAATGTCTGCTGATACAGTCTGGCTTTGTCGCGTGGTGACATGTCCTCTCTTTCCAGGACTCGTTGCATTTGCGTATCCAGATCTCCTAGGGTGTCTTTTAGTGACTCGGGTGGCGTATACGCGACTTGGTGGTGATTTACAGACTCTAGCAGTCGAGGATCGATCAAAATCATTTTCTTTGCCATCGTTCACATGCCCAGAATACCGCTCAGGATACCCAGAACTGGTTTAATCAGAGCGCCGATAAAACCACCCTTTTGTAGAATCTGTTTTCTCTTTTTCACGGTCGTCTTTTTTCGTGCGAGAATCCTCAGGTCGTGTTTATGGCGCTGCAACCGTCTCTTCTGAGCCGGTGTGAGCCGAACATTACCTTTTAACACGTTGTGGCAACATTCGCACAGAGTTCTTATGAAATCAGGCGACGCTGTTTTCATCGCGGCCTTTACAGCTGGTGGTTTAGCCGAGCACAGAAAACGCAACATCTCTCCGTGTCTTTTGACCGACCCGCCCATGTTCCTTACTTTGGGATGTAGACTACCTGCTGTTCTTTAGGAAAAATATTTGCGCGCAGCCTTAGATGATCCGGCGTCTCTTGCCGAAGGTCAATTAATAAATACCCGTGTGGAACCGATGTCGCGTCTTTAAAACTTTCTTGCACGTACGACACGCGCCCCGGGTACATTTGTTTGGCCAGATTCGTAATCTGAGACCCGTCTCTCGGGTTTTTAAACATAACTATGTAATGACTGTTGAGACTTATCGTCCGCTGTTCCTTGTTTTTGTTAAAGAGATTCTGTACTATATACACGACGCTTATATTTCTATGATGACTTCCCTTGGTAAATAGTTTCGTGACCCTATCGTCGGTTTCGTTCATCAGATCGTCTATGACCAACAGACGTGTCCTATCTCCTCGCCACTGCGCCATGTCGGGTAGCCCTTCGTTAAACTGAACACCCTTCATCGTATCGTACATCGATTGCCACTCGCCGTAACAGTAGATTATTTCCTCTGGCGCGGGTCTGATCATTTCTGACACGTGATCGATAAAGCGCCTAACAAACACAGTTTTTCCGCATCCCGTTGGTCCGGCGACTAGCGCCGTAAACGGATGATTCCAGGTTGGATCCATAACTACGACTGTCGCGAGGTAGATTTATGTCGTTATTTTATAACTTACGAGCCTTATTTGATAACACTATACGCGTATCGAGACCATAAGTATTGTTATTAACCTATGTCTTATTGTCTGCTAACCGCGTACCGAGACAGATCGCTCATTAGTTTACACAACTTGTTGCGTTTCGCGCTCGCTGGAGAAAATAATCATTAAACTCACGCGAGAGCGGCAACGATTGGGTCATTATGTGCCACGGTAGGAGAAAATGACTGTTGGTTCATACCGCCAGCAAGATTTGCCAATATATGTATGTATATGTATACCTACTTATGGTCCATATCTTAAATACGGGCCCATTTACGTCCACGTAGATATAATAACTATTACTATTACTATTATATGTATAAATGCTCACCATAACTATGAAATAACTAACGTATCACTACTCCCTAATATGGTAGTTTCACTTCCGGAGTGGGTGTGGTCTATAGCCGGACAACACACACACACACACACTTGCTCCTATTGGAAGTCACTTTGGCGGGAAAAACTTTATGTCCAATACATGACTCAGTAATTATCCCCTCAACCACCAACCCTTCATGCACTATACAAGTCCTATACATATATACATATATACATATATACATATATCATGACAGAAGCTCCACCACCATCACCACCACCTTCCACCATGGGAAAATGGTGGTATCCTACTATATAACTCTTGTACTCAAAGGAGGAAATCTTTCCTCCTTTCCTCCTACTATTTGTCTTTGTTACGTCATAGGTGTGAAGTGTCCACCTCCCACTACTTACGTGGCCAAGCCAGCGTAACCTACGTTGTTTGAGCAGCGTGTAGATAGATGTTCGAGAGGCCTGTGCAAGTCATTACCTAAACGTTTGTCACTTTTCCAGTAAATACCAAGCACACTAGAATATATAATATATTAAATACCATGCTGGGCAGCGACTAGAACTGCATAAAACAGGGACAATAAACATAAAATGGCTTTAAGCATCTAAACCTTCAGAGAGATGAGACGAGTTATGTTTCGGTAAAAGCCTTTGGACTACTAAATACAATTAAGACAAGACAAATGAAATTTTTGGGGAACGTTAAAAGACACAACAGCCTACTAAAAGTAATATTGGAATGGAAAATACAAGGTAAAAGTGGCAGAGGCAAACCAAGACTAACATGGACGAGTAACATCAAAAGATGGACAAGTCAATCTATGACAACCTGCACCATCAAAGCAAGAAATAGAGTAGAATGGCGATCCATGGTAGCCAACCTTCGTTGCGGAGACGGCACTCGATGATGATGCTGATGAAAAGCCTTTACCAGATGAATCAACAAATACTAATACATACAAGTCGAGAAGCAAAATATCATCTTTGATAAACTGCTGTAGAGATAGAAAGTTGTTTAGAGATATGATCATTTACGCCAGCAGGCATTATGCTTGGTAATGATAATTAAAACAATGATGATGGTTACAAGAACATTATTCCACTTTGTTGCGAGGTGGGACATGAAACAGACAATAGAGAAAGAGATAAGAAACTAATATCAATGGTGCTAAATTGATGCCCATGACAAATAACATGAACACACAGCATTCTCTATGTTAAAACAAGCACATTAAAACACATCAAGTGTTAAACATAATAGAAGGATGCGAACATGAGCTGAAAATAGTCAGCGACTTATAACTGATCACTACCTAAAAAAATATGTGATGAACTCAAATGTTCCGGACCGAGGGGCGCAGCTAAAGCGGCTTGTAAGCTACGGTACAACGCAACTACGCCCATTTAAAGCCATTTTCATGTCGGGCCATGAAGTGCAGCAATTATAGGGTTAAAACAGAAGCAAAGTACTTCACTAGGAGGAGGAAGATGTGCCCGTTTAACTTGGTCAGTCTACTTCTTCTGCTGCGATCCTATGATTCATTGAGACTGGGGATTCCACATTCTCTTACAAAATATCCTGACTATCGTTGAGTTTAATTTCCTCCTTTCGGTTTCTTTTCCAAGATAGTGGGGGGGGGGGGGGGGGGGCGCGGGACACATGCGTCCCTTCCCCCCTCCTTAAGTCTGCGTACTAATGACGGCTCAGTAAATTAGGAGTGCAAACGACTCTATGACTTGAACACAGGAACTGTTTAGAAGCGGCGAGACTCTGGGTTAATAACTAAACACCGAAAAGTAACATTTACAGGTAAATATTCTCTACATGACGAGTGGAGAATGTTGTGTTATTGCCAATATCTTTCAACAGCCAATTAAATTTTGCAAATTTTATGGAGATGTGGTCGGTATCACGGCAGGCCGCCCTTAGTAAAAAAAAAAAAGTACGTAAAGAGCCCCGTCACGCCAAGTGGCGTAAAGGGAATATGGTGTTAGTGACCATACTTTTTACAGACCTTCAGCACATGATTTTTGGAGTAATATGGTCGGTATTATGCTCGCGCCGCTTTACTTTCCCATAAAAAATATGGTACCCATTTAAGGCTGGGTAAACCCGGAAGCCGTCGATCAGGTTCGAACCCGATTTCTAGTTCAGGGCGCCCTGACTTCACAGTAATTCTTTAATTTAATTTTTAGAGGCTGGATGAAACCAGAAGCATTGTATATCCGAACAAAAATTGCAACACCTATGTATTGAATACTGACCTTTCTGATCATCAGCGAGCAGGAAATAAAGTATGGAGAATCTAATTCTGCGAAACCTGGCTCGACCCAAATATGTCAGATTAGAGCTTCCGGTAAATAGTGGATAGGCGGCGGGAACATGAAAAATGTTCATTGTTGCAGTTTCCTCATATTCCAAGTCCGGCTCGTTGCAGGAGCTACTGAGTTAAGTGCTCTGTGTACACCGTGAGCTGTGTGTCTCATCCGTTTTGATCATGCTTCGATATTCCAATTGTTTATGATGATATCGTATGACAGGGAACAGTTGGCTGTGTTCACTTTCTGCGCAGTTTCGCCTTATGCCTTATGTCTTTTGGCGTGTGCTGAGACTGCAACGATGGGGACTACAGTTACCTTTCTTTGTTTGGGAGATGAGATATTAATTCGGATGATTATGCTGGCACGGGCGGTTGAGCAATTATGGATCTTAATTCGTTTGCAGTGGTACCGGGGCCTTCCATAACCAAATAACCAAATGTCAGATTAGCATTTAACATGTTCTCAGTGAGTGCTGGACGACTAAAAGGTTCAGGCAATGAATGTGAGACTAAAACCTCGAATAGACTGCAAAAGCATAAAGTCAAAAGGGAGGTACCAGACGAGAGTGGCACACAAGAAACCAAAAGATTGGGAAATCAACACATAACTGGGGTAGGGTGACCATTCGTCCCCGATTTTCGGGGGCAGTCCCCAAAGTGTAGAAATTCTCCCCGAAAGAAATTTGTCCCCGATTTCAGTGAATAAATTAATGTTCATACACGGAATCGGTCCTCTTTTAAAATAATCACTAGGACTCAGGACGTTGAACTCTTGAAGCGCTGTGCTACGTCACTTCTATTCCAGCCACTGACTTCTATTGGGATGGGTTTAATTTTAAAAAACAGACACTCTCTCTCTCTCCCCCCACCCCTGCCTTTCCGGACATCTCCCGCCAAAGTATCTTTCCCGGCCAATTTTCAAATCAGTCCGAGTGTAATGACAGTACAGTGCAGTCGTGTTTTCTATTTGTGATCAGTGGACGTCTGTTGCATAAAAACAATGCTTTCCAAAAAACGTAAGTGTTATTTTAGTGATTCGCTGAAAGCTGAATTTCCATTTATTATACAAGCAATTTTAGAGGATGGAACGCTAGTGAAATGTAATATATGTAGTTCAAATTTTTCTATAGCAAGTGGTGGAAGGACATCAATAACTGATCATCTACAGGCAAACAAGCATAAGGATGCGCTGCCTTGTAAGTCTCAGTCTGGGTGTATGACAAATTATTTTTGTAAAACAGAACCCTCAAAAGATGAATACACTCTAGCTGTTCATGAAGGAACCTTCGCATATCATACTGTATTTCATAATCATAGTTTCCGCAGTATGGATTGTACAACAATTCTACAAAAGAAATTTTCAACGAAACAATTTTCCTGTGCAAGAACAAAGTGTGAATCCATAATGACCAATGTTTTTGCTCCTTGGGCTATTGATGAACTAAAAAATGACCTCAAATATGTCAGCTTCGTAACATTGTCTTGCGATACATCTAATCATAAACATGTTAAGCTACTTCCTATTTTAGTTCGTTATTTTCAGGCTTATGAGCTGGAAACTCCAGTAAAGGCCAAACTGATTGCTTTCATAGATATCCCAGGAGAAACGTCCGACATAATATCTGAACAATTGTTGAAAGCAATTGGTAATTTTGACTTAAAAAAAAGATTGTTGGACTCTCAGCAGACAATACAAATACAAACTTTGGAGGCTTGTTGATGAAAGGGAGAGATAATGTCATAACTAAAATAAAGTCCAAGTTAAACAGACACATAATGGGTCTTGGTTGCAACGCACACATAATTCACAATTGTGCAAAAACAGCGTTTGATTCCATGCCTATGGATATGGAAGTGATTGTAACCAAAATATTTGGATACTTTCACATTTGCACGGTTCGTGTAGAACGCCTACAAGACTTCTGTGAATTTGCTGGACAGGAGTTTAAGCAATTATTAGGTTATTCGAATACATGTATAAGGTTGTTGTCATTACTTCCAGCCTTGGAAAGAATATTGAAACTGTATCAATCACTGAGATTTTTCTTCTTGTCAGAAACACACTGTCCTACAATATTGAAACAATTCTTTGAAAACAGTGAATCAGAGCTTTGGCTTAGCTTTGCTCATTCTCATGCATCACTCTTCCATGAAACAATTAAGACGATTGAAGGCGACGATAAGAGTGCAACAGAATCAGCACTAGCTGTGAACAATCTCATTATAAAATTAGAAACTCGACGCGATGAAAATTTCATCCCACACATGGTAAAGAGTTTGCTAACTGATTTAGTAGAAAGTGGTGACATCCAAATGGAAAGGTATTTTCAAATAAGTAAAGAATTATATAATACTGCTGTACATTACTTGCAGTCTTGGAACAAGCACAATGAGGACTGTTCACAACTGAGCTGCCTTCTCTTGGATAATGTGCCTGAAAGGAATCATTTTGATAATGCTGTAGAACAGATATCTTAAAATTGTCAAAAAGTTGTAAACGTCAATCGTGATGAGCTCTTTGATGAATTTACTTATTTGCGAGGCCATCTGTTGCAAAAAGAATGTGAGTGGTTCAGTAACAAGCCCCCATGTAAAAAATGGAATGAAGTACTCAGGTACTTGAAAGAAAATAATGTACCACATGCTAATGTGAAGAGAATTCTTGAACTTTTTATGTGCTTACTTGGCAGCAATGGAACCGCGATAGCTCAGTGGTTAGTGAACTGAACTACAAAGGACAAGAGGTAGGGTTCGATCCCAACCGACGGCTTCCGGGTTCACCCAGCCTTTAATGGGTACCGGATTTTTTTCTGGGAAAGTAAAGCGGTGCGGGCGTAATACCGACCACATTACCCCAAAAATCATGTGCCGAAGGTCTGTAAAACTTATGGTCACTAACACCATATTCCCTATACGCCACTTGGCGTGACGGGGGTACTTTACTACTCTATTTTTTTTTTTTACCTGGCAGCAATGCATCCGTAGAAAGACAATTTTCTCAAATGAACTACGTCTGGACCGAAGAGAAATCACGGATTAATGTGAGCACGGTGCAAGCCATGTTAACAGTAAAAACTAACATTAATTTATCGTGTGAAAGCTTCAGTGAAAAACTTGCTTCAAATCATGAGATCTTGAGAAAGATACGCTCAAAAAACAAGTACCATGCCGAGGCAACAACCTCTTCAGTAGAAATAAGGTACTGTAAACATTACTTTAATATTGCAATTGATATCTAAATGTTGTTTAATTTTTTTTTTATTTTAAACTTTTTTTTGTTTGTTATTGAGAAACAAAACTAGCTATTGTAATTTCATTAAGTGCGTGTATCGCATAAGTACCGTGAATATTAACAAAAATAAATTCAAACAGCAAATAAACACAGTTATTATGAAATTTAAAGCTATCATTGCATCTACAAAATTTCTTGCGCACACACAGTCACACACACACCCACCCACACATATTATAAATATATAGAAATAAATATATATATGTATACACATACACACACACACACACATATATATATATATATATATATATATATATATATATATATATATATATATATATATATATATATATATATATATATATATATATATATGTGTGTGTGTGTGTATAGGAATGTGTATATTCTTCTACCTTTTAGCTCCCAGTGGAGCATAGGTCTTCAACAAACACTTTCCAAGTCGTTCTGTTTTTTGCAATTCTTTTAAGATCATTCCATGTCTTCCCCATCATCTTCATCTCTGCTTCAATCTGTCTTCTCCAAGAATTCCTTGGTCTTCCTCTTTGTCTTTTCCCCTGGGGATTCCAAAAAAGGGCCTGTTGTGTAATACTCTCAGTTGGTTTCCGTAGTGTGTGTCCTATCCATCGCCATCGTCTTCGCTGTATTTCTTTATCCACTGGTATTTGACCGGTACATTTCCATAATTCCACGTTTGTGACTTTGTCCTGCCATTTCCATCCCTTTATTCTGCGCAAGCATCCATTAATGAAAGTCTGTACCTTCGTGATTGTCAATTTTGTTATTCTCCATGTTTCACAGCCATATAATAGAACCGACTTAACATTGGAGTTGAAAATTTGTATTTTTGTATTTAGCCTAATTTCTTTGGATTTCCATATGTTTCCCAGTGCAATGAAAGCTCCTCTTGCTTTTGATATCCTTATTTTGGTATCGTTTTCTGTTCCTCCCTCTTTATCTATATTACTGCCCAGATATATATAAGATTGTACGTCTAGTAGAGGTATTTCTCCTAGTTTTATTTGGTTATTGCCAACTGCATTAATTCTCATAATGTTGGTCTTATCTCTATTAATCTTTAGTCCTAGCTGTTGTGATCTCTCATCTAATATACTCATTTTATCTTGCATCTGTTGGTGGCTGTGTGATAGGAGAGCTATGTCATCAGCAAAGTCTAAATCATCAAGTTGTTTGGTCAGTGACCACTGGATCCCATTTCTGTTGTTTTGAGTTATTTTCATAATCCAATCTATGGCCAGTAGAAAGAGAAATGGAGACAGAAGGCATCCTTGCCTTACTCCTGTTCTTATTTCAAATGCTTCTGTAAGCTGTCCTTCATGCACCACACTACATTTTGTTCCTTCATACATTGTTTTTATCAGGTTAATAAACTTTATGGGGATTCCATAATGACTCAGCAACTTCCAAAGCATTCTTCTGTCTAAACTATCAAATGCCTTTTCGTAATCTATGAATCCAATATAAAGTGGGGATTTTAGTTCTAAACTTTGTTCAACTATTATACGTAGAGTAGTTATTTGATCAGCACATGATCTGTTCTTCCTAAAACCTGCTTGTTCATCTCTCAAGTGTTTCTCTATAGCCTCTTTTAGTCTCTCCAGAATGATTCTGCCTAATATTTTTCCTGGCACTGATAGTAGCATAATTCCCCTATAATTTGTGCACTCCTGTAAACTTCCTTTCTTTGGTAGTTTGATCATATAACCTTCTCTCCAGTCTTTAGGTATTTCTTCCCTCTCCCAAATTTTATCCAATAGATTATGTAACATCTTGGTAGAGGTGATAATATCTGCTTTGATGGCTTCCGAAGGAATTTCATCTGGTCCTGTGGCTTTACCATCTTTTAACAGTTTGATGGCTTTCATTATTTCTTCTTTGCTTGGTTTTCCGCAGTTAACGTGTAATTCTTCTTCTGCTGGTAGTATATCTGGAGGATTATTTGAGCCAGGTCTGTTCAAAAGTTCTTCAAAGTGCTCCTTCCATCTCTCCATTTGTTCCTTTATATTACTAAGCAGATTTCCTTTCTTATCTTTGATAAAGGCGTTGATCTGTTTGTATTTTCCACCTAATTTCTTTGTGCTGTTGTACAGTTCTTTCATATTCCCTTTATTTGCTGCTTCTTCTGCCTCTTTAGCTAATTCATCTATATATTTCCTCTTATCCCTTTTAATGCATCTTCTCACTTCTTTGTTCACCTCTGTGTAAGCTTCCTGTGTCTTGGCTTTATTACTTCTTGTTTTGCTTTTATTTATGTCTGCTTTCTTGTTCTTTCTTTCTTTAATTTTATCCAGGGTCTCTGCTGTCATCCATGCCTTATTCTGGCGTTCTCTTTTCCCCAGTGTTTCTTCGCATGTCTCTTTCCATATATTTTTTACCTGTTTCCAATGATCTTCTATATTTATTGTATTTTCTAGTTGTTGGAGGACTTGGTATTTGTTTGATATTGTGACTGCGAATTTATCTTTAATTCCTTGTTCTTTAAGAAACCCTACATTGAAATACGTTCTGCCCTTATTCGTTGTAGTATACCTTTTTAATTTAATTTTAAGTTTGGCTAACAGAAGATGATGATCAGAAGCTATATCTGCCCCTCTATATACTTTTACATCCTGTAAGGATGACTTAAACTTATTATTAATACATATGTGATCAATTTGATTTTCCGTTCTATGATCTGGTGACACCCATGTAGCTTTGTGTATTAATGTGTATATATACGAATGATAATATATATATATATATATATATATATATATATATATATATATATATATATATATATATATATATATATAATCATTCGTCCCCGATTTTGTGGGACAGTCTCAGAAATAAGCTAAAAAAATCATCTGAAATGTAAAAAATATGACAATTGTCCCCGAAAACAATGGGGAAAAAATGGTCACCCTAAACTGGGGGCGTCAGTCGCTACACACTATGAGATATATTGTGGAAGGGATCAGAGTACTTAAGATATTGCTAAACCTGCAGTGAGATTGATCTGCCGACTTAATAAGTAACTAATAAGCTGACCAACTAACTAATAAACCAACCAAGTAACTAACGAAAAAACCGACCAAGTAACTAACTAATAAACCGACCAAGTAACCAATTAATAAACCAACCAAGTAACTAATTAACTAATAAACCGACCAAGTAACTAATTAATAAACCAACCAAGTAACTAATTAACTAATAAACCGACCAAGTAACTAATTAATAAACCAACCAAGTAACTAATTAACTAATAAACCAACCAACTAACTACCTAATATACTGGCAAGTAACTAATTAACTAATAAACCGACCAAGTAACCAATTAATAAACCAACCAAGTAACTAATTAACTAATAAACCAACCAAGTAACTAACTAATATACTGGGAAGTAACTAATTAAAAAACCGGCCAAGTAACTAATAAACCAACCAAGTAACCAATTAATAAACCAACCAAGTAACTTATTAACTAATAAACCAACCAAGTAACTAACTAATAAACCAACCAAGTAACTAATTAACTAATAAACCAACCAAGTAACTAATTAACTAATAAACCAACCAAGTATCAAATTAACTAATAAACCGACCAAGTAACTAATTAACTAATAAACCAACCAATTAACTAATAAACCGACCAAGTAACTAACTAATAAACCAACCAAGTAACTAATTAACTAATAAACCGACCAAATAACTAACTAATAAACCGGCCAAATAACTAACTAATAAACCGGCCAAATAACTAACTAATAAACCGGCCAAATAACTAACTAATAAACCGGCCAAATAACTAACTAATAAACCGGTCAAATAACTAACTAATAAACCGACACAAGCAACTAACTAATAAACCGACCAAGCAACTAATTAATAAACCAACCAAGTAACTAACTAATCAATTCTGTGGTGAAAACCTCAGTGCTTCAAATTGGTTGTTTCAAGCGAAATAACAGCTTGTCTACTGATAGAACCTGGAATTAAACAGTTGTGGTGAAAAACAAGCCAGTTGCTATACGTTGGAACTTGCTGTAGTGAACAACTTAAGCCAGAAACTATAAGTTGGAAATTGTAGTGAAGAACATGATCCAGATACTATACAATGAAACGTAATGGCCGATTAGGATTGGAAGAAGAGGGAAGAGAATTGATGGAAAGTAGAACATATTTGCTGGAACCTATTTTTGATACATCACAATTGAGGCTGGATGGTCTAGCGGTTAGTGAACTGGACTGCAAAGGACAAGAGGTATGGTTCGATCCCAACCGACGACTTCCGGTTCACCCAGCCTTTAATGGGTACCGGATTTTTTTCTGGGAAAGTAAAGCGGCACGGACGTAATACCGACCACATTAACCCAAAAAGCATATGCCGAAGGTCTGTAAAAAATATGGTCTGTAAAACCATATTCCGCCCGTGCGCTGCCAGGGTCCGAAAGGGGAGTAAAGAATAGTAGCGCTGTTCCCTACCATGCATGTACGTAAGAGGCGACTAAGGAGGATTGGGCATGGGGCTGGCTATCCCATACTAAAAAATAAAAAGCCGAAAAAAACTTCACAAATATGGACAAGTTAAAGAAAAGAATAACAGTAAATCCGCAATCCAGGCAAGATAAAGGCTCTCTGTCTAAGAATTCTTGGAGAGGACAGATAGAAGCAGAGGTAAAGATGATGGGGAAGACATGGAACGATCTCAAAAGAATGGGAAGAAACAGAATGGCTTGGAAAGTGCTTGTTGAAGACCTATGCTCCACAGGGAGCTGAAAGGTAGAAGAGGAAGAACACAATATTCCCTATATGCCACTTGGCGTGACGGGAATCTTTAGGTTTTAGGTTATATGTGTTGTGTTGTGGTTTGTTTGCGCCTTTCGGACAAGTAAAAAAAAAAGTAAAGTATCCTCGTCAGGCCAAGTGGCGTATAGGGAATATGGTGTTAGTGACCATAAATTTTACAGACCTTCGGCACATTATTTTTGGGGTCAATTTGGTCAATATTACGCCCGTGCCGCTTTACTTTCCCAGAAAAAAAATCGGGTTCCCATTAAAGGCTGGATGAACCGGAAGCCGTCGGTTGGGATCGAACCCTACCTCTTGTCCTTTGTAGTCCAGTTCACTAACCACTGAGCTATCGCGGCTCCCGCCTTTCGGACAAACACATCCGAATGTGGTCCCTTGTGCACTCGTGCACGTTAAAGATCCTTTGGTAGTAAAAATCTAAAAGAGTAGGCCATAGCTATGGCCGGGCAAAATTGTCAGCAAAAACCTACCCACAAGGAGGATCCCAGGCAGTGCTACGGAGTTCATGCATGTGGTTCAGGATTCCTCTCGTATTTTCTCGAGGGGAATATTGGAGCACCTATGGAATCGTTAGATGTGCAGTAATGATGATCATAATAACCAACAAACATCCAACAATAGCATTTTTGAGTATAGGGTTGCATTCTGTCTTGCTTGCTTGAGTTCGCCCGATGACTTAAGAAGTGTACCTCGTTATCATCCGCTCTTAAAAGGACGTTAAGTAGGCGTGTCTGCGTTGTGTTGTGGTTTACAGTATAACTGTTATATTTGCGCCTTTCCGCCCAACACATCCGACTTCAGCATGATATTTTTGAGTACCGTGTTGTCTTCCCTCTTCGATCCCTACTCGCTTGGCCAGACTAGACAAGTTAGTCTGTTACTAGAGGCACCACGGAGAGGTGGAGCAGGGTCTGGATGGTTCTGGTTCGCCGATCCTGGCGCAAGCCATCAGCTGTGGATCGCTGACAACTTCCAGCTCTGGTGCTGAGAGGCGCGCCTTCGCCTCCGCATTCCTTCTTCAATCTCTACTCGCTTGGCCAGACTAGATTGTATGTTTCCATTAGCACCACTGGGAGGGAGACAGATTCATAGAAAAAGAGAACACACGGCGAAAAATAAAATACATTTCTTAGGAGCTGTGCAAAATTCATAGTCAACTATGACTAACGGAGGCTACTACCATTGCTACTGGGAGGGAAAAGCAGGGGACTTTATCAGCTCAGATGAATAGATATGAACAAGTTATCATTATACGCCTCAGAACAGGACACAATCGACTCCATAGTCACATGTATACAAAATTCAAGATCGGCACCTCAACTACTTGTACATGTGGACAGGCGAGTAGTATACAATGTTGTATTTGTTAGTATTGTGGCGCTAAATTAACAACGATATATAGGGCGGCGCGCGGCGCGCCTTTCGCGCGAAATGTACACGAGAGACAAGGGGAGTTAACCGTGACCTCTAGTCCCGGTGACCCCGGAAGTGACCTGTTTATGTTTGGTGTGTGCTGACTTTGGAGTTCTTTATGTACTTGATCGTTAGTGCTAGGTTACTAGATTATACAGGACCTCGGGGCGGATCGCGTGTTGGCGGGTGACCCCTCGGGGATTATCTCGAGTGTTTTCGGACAGCGTGCTGTCGGATCGGGGATTAGTTCGATTCGGTGTGACGCTATCGCGCCAGGTAGACGTTAGAAAATATTTATAGCTATGTAGTTGGGTGTCTGCTTAACGGTGTACCATAAATGAAGCATAAGGGTGAAACAGTTAGAGATTACTGGTTAGTCTAAGCTGGTAGTATAAATATGTTCCTCGGTGTTAGTGGTTCGCTATCTCTCTCTCTCTCTCTCTCTCTTTCTCTCTCTTCTCTCTCTCTCTCTCTCTCTCTCTCTCTACTATTCCAGCCTAGATTTCCCTCCATTGAAACACTTACTCATTCTCTCCATTTATCCCTATCATCGCGCCTTCCTTCTCTCTCTCTCTCTCTCGCTTTCTCCCTATCCTCTCTTAGACTTCTAACCTATCAGTCCACCCTCCGCCTCTCCCTTTAGCTCCCCCGCCCTCCCTCATATTTTTAGCGTCCCTCCTATTGTAACACTTGATTATTCTCACCATTAATACATAGCATCTCGCCTTTTTTCTCATAGACTTCTCTCGCTCTCTCTCTCTCTCTCTCTCTATCTCTCGCTCTCTCTCTTCTAACCCCTACTAGACTTCTCTCCTACCATTCCACCTTTCTTCCTCTCTCTCTCTCTCTCTCTCTCTCTCGCTCTCTCTCTTCTAACCCCTACTAGACTTCTCTCCTACCATTCCACCTTTCTTCCTCTCTCTCTCTCTCTCTCTCTCTCTTACCTCGCCTAGCGTTCCGCCTTCATTCGTATTTTTACCTTACCGCCAGTGTAACACATTAATAACATTGAATATCAATTACAAAAAGACTTGAAATATCTACTTTTTAAAGAACCAATAAGATAAACATATGAAAAAACGAAGGAATAATACACTCGACAAGGCTTAACATACATACTTTATACATATTACCATTAATACAATCGAGTAGGTTTTTATTGATAACCTACCACATCGTTATGAGATAAGAGAAAAACAGAAAAAAAAATTCAACTTACACCGTAAAATATCCCACTACAACACAGACCGCTAGACTGAACAGTACTATGAAAATAAACTTCCGTGAATCAATCGCGCTTATAACACGAAGTTTCACATGCGACTAGTTTAAATATAATCTGGTTTAATAAAAGTTGGACGACACTATTCCACCCTCGACTAACATCTAGGTTAACCAATCAGAGAAGAGGATTTCTATCGGACACCCATCAACAAAATGACTGACCTTTGGATTAACCAATCAGAGAAGAGGATTTCTATTGGACACCCACCAACGAAATGACTGGACTCTGGATTAACTAATCAGAGAAGAGGATTACTGTTATCGTGATAATTGACCTCATTTTCCACTTGAAGTGCTGTCGAGTCTGACGCGCGGGTTACTTTAAATCGATTCGGCCCCTGATACAATCCACCTAGCGGGTCAATGGTGGGGGGAAATAATACAAGTGGCGGGTTACTTGAACGCGTTTTGACCCCTGATGCAATACCAGGAGTTCCATGACAGTTATAAATAGTTGGATACAACGAGCAGGAAGTTATATCCAAGGTCCAAAATGTTAGACCAAATCACTAAGATTTTACCACCAGAACACACAAATTTAGGCTCACATTCAAAAAGTCGACCTTAAAACCATAAAAATCTACTTCCATACTCATAAAAGTTAGACACATCAAACAGATAATTACTTCCAAACTCCAAAAAGTTAGAACAAATCACGCCTCGATCGTTCTCTAACATTACCTCGAGCGTTCTCTAATATGGCCTCGATCGTTCTCTAACATTACCTCGAGCGTTCTCTAACATTGCCACGATCGTTCTTTAACATTGCCTCCAGCGTTCTCTTCACAAGTTTCGGAAGGGAACCATTTGTCGTACTGGGAGAAAAACTCGTTTACCATATCAGTTTTAACGACCTCTTCTAACGATGACTCGCTGAGGGCCAAGTACAGACTATCAGTATCCATTTCACAGAGTTGAAAGTCGGACCTCTCTACGAATCTATTCAGGAAATCATAATAAAATTCCAACATCCTCAATTTGGCGTACTGGTAGACGAAGAAACCAATCTGTGACGGAAGATCCCACAGGATACTTCGTTTTCCCATCGACACCTCGTACAGGTCCTCACCAATATGCGTCATGTTTTTAAACCGTGGGTTATTTACCAACTTTGTTGTATTGGCCCCCTCTTTAACATAGGTCACGTTCACATGTTTCCCCAATTCATCAAGGTCTTCACATAGGCCAAGAAAAATATTACCACCAGATCACAAAAATGTAGGCAGAAACCTAGGAGGCAAGTCAGAAACCTAGGAGACAGGTCAGAAACCTAGGAGGCAAGGGCAGAAACCTAAGAGGCAAGGGCAGAAACCTAGGAAGCACGGGCAGAAACCTAAGAGGCAAGGGCAGAAATCTAAGAGGCAAAGACAGAAACCTAGGAGGCAAGGTCAGAAACCTAGGAGGCAAGGACAGAAACCTAGGAGGCAAGGGCAGAAACCTAGGAGGCAAGGGCAGAAACCTAAGAGGCAAGGGCAGAACCTAAGAGGCAAGGGCAGAAACCTAAGAGGCAAAGACAGAAACCTAGGAGGCAAGGTCAGAAACCTAGGAGGCAAGGCAGAAACCTAGGAGGCAAGGGCAGAAACCTAGGAGGCAAGGGCAGAAACCTAAGAGGCAAGTGCAGAAACCTAAGAGGCAAAGACAGAAACCTAGGAGGCAAGGTCAGAAACCTGGGAGGCAAGGGCAGAAACCTAGGAGGCAAGGACAGAAACCTAGGAGGCAAGGACAGAAACCTAGGAGGCAATGGCAGAAACCTAAGAGGCACGGACAGAAAACTAGGAAGCAAAGGCTGAAAAACACTCGTACTGCGATTTTTACCTATGATGGCAATTTTATGATGTTACCCCCTTACCGTTTTTGAGGTTACGCCCATGAAATCGGTAAAAATCGTAAATTTTCACTCTAGGCATACCCCAAACTTTATTTTAGACATCCCCACACAAAAAAATTAACTTAAAAATAACTTTTAGGATTTACCCCCTTATCATTTTTTGAGGATTACGCCCATGGAATTGATAAAAATCGTAAATTTACCACGTAGGCTTACCTAAAATTTCATTTAGACATCCCCACACCAAAAATTTACTTAAAAATCACTTTGAAATTGTTACCCCCTTATCATTTTGAGGGTTACGCCCTGAATTCGACGAATATCGTACATTTTCACTCTAGGCATACCCCAAACTTTATTTTAGACATCCCACACCAAAAATTACTTAAAAATCACTTTTGAAATGATAAGGGGGTAACAATTTCAAAGTGATTTTTAAGTAAATTTTGGTGTGGGGATGTCTAAAATGAAATTTTAGGTAAGCCTACGTGGTAAATTTACGATTTTTATCAATTCCATGGGCGTAATCCTCAAAAAATGATAAGGCGGTAAAATCCTAAAAGTTATTTTTAAGTTAATTTTTTGGTGTGGGGATGTCTAAAATAAAGTTTGGGTATGCCTAGAGTGAAAATTTACGATTTTTACCGATTTCATGGGCGTAACACTCTAAAAACGGTAAGGGGGGTAACAATCATAAAATTGCCATCATAGGTAAAAATCGCAGTACGAGTGTTTTTCAACCTTTGCTTCCTAGTTTTCTGTCCGTGCCTCTTAGGTTTCTGCCATTGCCTCCTAGGTTTCTGTCCTTGCCTCCTAGGTTTCTGTCCTTGCGTCCTAGGTTTCTGCCCTTGCCTCCCAGGTTTCTGACCTTGCCTCCTAGGTTTCTGTCTTTGCCTCTTAGGTTTCTGCCCTTGCCTCTTAGGTTTCTGCCCTTGCCTTCTAGGTTTCTGCCCTTGCCTCCTAGGTTTCTGCCCTTGCCTCCTAGGTTTCTGACCTTGCCTCCTAGGTTTCTGTCTTTGCCTCTTAGGTTTCTGCCCTTGCCTCTTAGGTTTCTGCCCTTGCCTCTTAGGTTTCTGCCCTTGCCTCCTAGGTTTCTGCCCTTGCCTCCTAGGTTTCTGTCCTTGCCTCCTAGGTTTCTGACCTTGCCTCCTAGGTTTCTGTCTTTGCCTCTTAGATTTCTGCCCTTGCCTCCTAGGTTTCTGTCTTTGCCTCTTAGATTTCTGCCCTTGCCTCTTAGGTTTCTGCCCGTGCCTCCTAGGTTTCTGACCTTGCCTCTTAGGTTTCTGCCCTTGCCTCCTAGGTTTCTGCCTACATTTTTGTGATCTGGTGGTAATATTTTTCTTGGCCTATGTGAAGACCTTGATGAATTTGGGGAAACATGTGAACGTGACCTATGTTAAAGAGGGGGCCAATACAACAAAGTTGGTAAATAACCCACGGTTTAAAAACATGACGCATATTGGTGAGGACCTGTACGAGGTGTCGATGGGAAAACGAAGTATCCTGTGGGATCTTCCGTCACAGATTGGTTTCTTCGTCTACCAGTACGCCAAATTGAGGATGTTGGAATTTTATTATGATTTCCTGGATAGATTCGTAGAGAGGTCCGACTTTCAACTCTGTGAAATGGATACTGATAGTCTGTACTTGGCCCTCAGCGAGTCATCGTTAGAAGAGGTCGTTAAAACTGATATGGTAAACGAGTTTTTCTCCCAGTACGACAAATGGTTCCCTTCCGAAACTTGTGAAGAGAACGCTGGAGGCAATGTTAAAGAACGATCGTGGCAATGTTAGAGAACGCTCGAGGTAATGTTAGAGAACGATCGCGGCAATGTTAGAGAACGCTCGAGGTAATGTTAGAGAACGATCGAGGCGTGATTTGTTCTAACTTTTGGAGTTTGGAAGTAATTATCTGTTTGATGTGTCTAACTTTTATGAGTATGGAAGTAGATTTTTATGGTTTTAAGGTCGACTTTTTGAATGTGAGCCTAAATTTGTGTGTTCTGGTGGTAAAATCTTAGTGATTTGGTCTAACATTTTGGACCTTGGATATAACTTCCTGCTCGTTGTATCCAACTATTTATAACTGTCATGGAACTCCTGGTATTGCATCAGGGGTCAAAACGCGTTCAAGTAACCCGCCACTTGTATTATTTCCCCCCCATTGACCCGCTAGGTGGATTGTATCAGGGGCGAATCGATTTAAAGTAACCCACGCGTCAGACTCGACAGCACTTCAAGTGGAAAATGAGGTCAATTATCACGATAACAGTAATCCTCTTCTCTGATTAGTTAATCCAGAGTCCAGTCATTTCGTTGGTGGGTGTCCAATAGAAATCCTCTTCTCTGATTGGTTAATCCAAAGGTCAGTCATTTTGTTGATGGGTGTCCGATAGAAATCCTCTTCTCTGATTGGTTAACCTAGATGTTAGTCGAGGGTGGAATAGTGTCGTCCAACTTTTATTAAACCAGATTATATTTAAACTAGTCGCATGTGAAACTTCGTGTTATAAGCGCGATTGATTCACGGAAGTTTATTTTCATAGTACTGTTCAGTCTAGCGGTCTGTGTTGTAGTGGGATATTTTACGGTGTAAGTTGAATTTTTTTTTCTGTTTTTCTCTTATCTCATAACGATGTGGTAGGTTATCAATAAAAACCTACTCGATTGTATTAATGGTAATATGTATAAAGTATGTATGTTAAGCCTTGTCGAGTGTATTATTCCTTCGTTTTTTCATATGTTTATCTTATTGGTTCTTTAAAAAGTAGATATTTCAAGTCTTTTTGTAATTGATATTCAATGTTATTAATGTGTTACACTGGCGGTAAGGTAAAAATACGAATGAAGGCGGAACGCTAGGCGAGGTAAAGAGAGAGAGAGAGAGAGAGGGGAAGAAAGGTGGAATGGTAGGAGAGAAGTCCAGTAGGGGTTAGAAGAGAGAGAGCGAGAGAGAGAGAGAGAGAGAGATAGAGAGAGAGCGAGAGAAGTTTATGAGAAAGAAGGCGAGATGCTATGTATTAATGGTGAGAATAATCAAGTGTTACAATAGGAGGGACGCTAAAAATATGAGGGAGGGCGGGGGAGCTAAAGGGAGAGGCGGAGGGTGGACTGATAGGTTAGAAGTCTAAGAGAGGATAGGGGAGAAAGCGAGAGAGAGAGAGAGAGAAGGAAGGCGCGATGATAGGGATAAATGGAGAGAATTAGTAAGTGTTTCAATGGAGGGAAATCTAGGCTGGAATAGTAGAGAGAGAGAGAGAGAGAGAGAGAAAGAGAGAAAGAGAGAGAGAGAGAGAGAGAGATAGCGAACCACTAACACCGAGGAACATATTTATACTACCAGCTTAGACTAACCAGTAATCTCTAACTGTTTCACCCTTATACTTCATTTATGGTACACCGTTAAGCAGACACCCAACTACATAGCTATAAATATTTTCTAACGTCTACCTGGCGCGATAGCGTCACACCGAATCGAACTAATCCCCGATCCGACAGCACGCTGTCCGAAAACACTCGAGATAATCCCCGAGGGGTCACCCGCCAACACGCGATCCGCCCCGAGGTCCTGTATAATCTAGTAACCTAGCACTAACGATCAAGTACATAAAGAACTCCAAAGTCAGCACACACCAAACATAAACAGGTCACTTCCGGGGTCACCGGGACTAGAGGTCACGGTTAACTCCCCTTGTCTCTCGTGTACATTTCGCGCGAAAGGCGCGCCGCGCGCCGCCCTATATATCGTTGTTAATTTAGCGCCACAATACTAGTCAAATACAACATTGTATACTACTCAGGCGCCCCAGACTGCTGAACACATACTTCAAGACTGCACTGAATATAGTAGACTGAGGAAAATCCATTGGCCCATAGATACAACACTTCAGACAAAACTATATGGGCCACTGCAAGAATTACAAAAGACAGTAACATTTATACAGGAAAGGACATTGCAGATATAGACAATACTTCAGGCGACAGACAGACAGACAGACAGACAGACAGACAGACAGACAGACAGACAGACAGACAGACAGACAGACAGACAGACAGACAGACAGACAGACAGACAGACAGACAGACAGACAGACAGACAGACAGACAGACAGACAGACAGACAGACAGACAGACAGACAGACAGACAGACAGACAGACAGACAGACAGACAGACAGACAGACAGACAGACAGACAGACAGACAGACAGACAGACAGACAGACAGACAGACAGACAGACAGACAGATAGACAGACAGACAGACAGACAGACAGAGACAGACAGACAGACAGACAGACAGACAGACAGACAGACAGACAGACATAGATAGATAGATAGATAGATAGATAGATAGATAGATAGATAGATAGATAGATAGATAGATAGATAGATAGATAGATAGATAGATAGATAGATAGATAGATAGATAGATAGATAGATCAGCTCAGGTTCGATGATCTCACGCAGCTCAGTTACTGGATGGGAGTCTTCCTCCCCCCCCCCCCCCCCCTCATCCGCTTACAACCATTTATTTCCTGTTTTCACATTTTGGTGCGGACTTATCCAAATAACTGCAAAGAGAGCGTCAATAGAGTAGTTATCCCGTGTGTTAGCGGGGCTTCATTATGAGGGAAGTCGAGATTAGTGACACTGTGACCTTCCAAGCATGTCGTAAGAGGCGACTAAGGAGGTTGATCGATGGCTTGACAAGCTGTCATTGTAAAAAGTATTGTTATGGAAACAGAACCATAGATTTTAGAAGCAGTATCTCTGCAATATGTGCCATTTTCACACGCAAGGTTTCTGCTTTTGAGATTGTGGTTCTGCCCTATGTGCCGTCTTCGGCTCGAAAGGACAATAGATAGATAGAACTTGTCGGCTTGGCGATTGACTGAACGAGGACTCCATCCCGGGTTGACCCTTGTCGACCGATTCAGCTGAAATATGTGCCTGACTAATTGAGTTGGAGAAGGTAATGGCAGCGAGGTAGAGAACTATAGTTCGTTCTGAAATTCGTGCCAACGGAGTTCATTAATTATCTCGGAAACTGTTTGATGAATTTTTGTAATTCTTTTTCATGAAATCTTATTTTTTCACCGACCTTAAGTCTGATTCCCCCTCTCCCCCTCCCTCCAAAAAAAAAAAAAATACAGTGAAAAAGAGATCGCGGATGATATAGAGAGAAGATAGCTCGGTGTCATGGCAAGGAAAACAGACAACAACAGAATTTATACGATGCACAGTAGATAGAAGATTGTGGAAGGACATGATCGCCTACGTCAACCCGTATGGCACATGGTAACGAAACAGTAAATTCGTCTTCATAATCGTCTTTTAAAAAAGGATATTTCAGTCAAAATGTTGAATATCCACATCGCTGGACTACAAATATAAACCAAATGAAAACGTTTAATCAAACACCAACAATAAATATTCGCGGTGCCTTCCCATCTCATAAAGAACTGCAAGAACGAATGGGCGTTTCATCTTTCAGTACTACAGCACAACATGGCGATTTAGTCTACAACTAGAGATTTAGTATAATTTACCAAAGGTAAAAAAAAATGCTTTTCTCGTAAGTTAGTAGCAACTGTCTTTGTCAGCAATGTTTTTATTCTTGTGTGTAGATTTTAATGATTGAAAATAAAAGAAAAGGAAACGGGGATGGTAAGAAAACTACCAACGATCCAATCCAACCACCTGTGGTGCCAGTGTAAAAAAGCTAATAGTTTCTGGCCCAGAGAGTAGAGACCAAAGAAGAAAGGTAACCTTGGCTCCAAGAAAGCCGTGATGAAGTCAGAAGTTTGATGCCAAAAGACGCAAATATCGGAGTTTGGTGTAAACAACAACGAGCGCATCTGCGCTTATTTAACGCCCCTTTAAGGGCGGTCGGAGAAGCGGAGTAGTTGTCGGGTGAAGGGAAGAGAAGACAGAAGGAACCATTAAGAGGTCACTGCAACCAACAACTTGCCTTAGGAAACTTATAAAAATGTGTTGGTTCCGACAGAATAAAATAAACGGCCTAGTACTGCTGAACTGGCGCAACACGGGGGAATACAGGTCTGACAACAACAGAGCGTGAAGATGTCAGCGTCTCATATTTGGTGGCCTGCGCCAGAATGGGTGAACCAGGCCCATACAGACCCCCCTACTCCACCCATTCGCCATGCCTCTCGAAACAACTAACCAGTCTATTTTGACCAAGCGAGTTGGGATCGAAGAGGAAAGGCAACCCGGTACTCAGAAATTGCCCTGCTGAAGTCGGATATTTTAGACCAAAGGGTGCAAATAACCTACAACATAGCGCAGCTACGCCCACTTAATGTCCGTGTAAGGACGGACGACGAAGATGACTATCAACTCCTTTAGTAGTCATCGTGTGAACGGAAGAAAGACGGAGATAAAAGACAGTCGTCGAAGTTGAGTTAGCATCTCAAGAGAGGCAGTTTGCTTGACCACTGGAAGAAAGACGGAGATAAAAGACAGTCGTCGAAGTGATTTGGCATCTCAAGAGAGGCAGTTTGCTTGACCACTGGAAGAAAAGACGGAGATAAAAGACAGTCGTCGAAGTTGAGTTGGCATCTCAAGAGAGGCAGTTTGCTTGACCACTGGAAGAAAAGACGGAGATAAAAGACAGTCGTCGAAGTTGAGTTGGCATCTCAAGAGAGGCAGTTTGCTTGACCACTGGAGAAAGACGGAGATAAAAGACAGTCGTCGAAGTTGAGTTGGCATCTCAAGAGAGGCAGTTTGCTTGACCACTGGAAGAAAGACGGAGATAAAAGACAGTCGTCGAAGTTGAGTTGGCATCTCAAGAGCTGCAGTTTGCTTGACCACTGGAAGAAAAGACGGAGATAAAAGACAGTCGTCGAAGTTGAGTTGGCATCTCAAGAGAGGCAGTTTGCTTGACCACTGGAAGAAAGACGGAGATAAAAGACAGTCGTCGAAGTTGAGTTGGCATCTCAAGAGAGGCAGTTTGCTTGACCACTGGAAGAAAGACGAGATAAAAGACAGTCGTCGAAGTTGAGTTGGCATCTCAAGAGAGGCAGTTTGCTTGACCACTGGAAGAAAGACGGAGATAAAAGACAGTCGTCGAAGTTGAGTTGGCATCTCAAGAGCTGCAGTTTGCTTGACCACTGGAAGAAAAGACGGAGATAAAAGACAGTCGTCGAAGTTGAGTTGGCATCTCAAGAGAGGCAGTTTGCTTGACCACTGGAAGAAAGACGGAGATAAAAGACAGTCGTCGAAGTTGAGTTGGCATCTCAAGAGAGGCAGTTTGCTTGACCACTGGAAGAAAGACGGAGATAAAAGACAGTCGTCGAAGTTGAGTTGGCATCTCAAGAGAGGCAGTTTGCTTGACCACTGGAAGAAAGACGGAGATAAAAGACAGTCGTCGAAGTTGAGTTGGCATCTCAAGAGAGGCAGTTTGCTTGACCACTGGAAGAAAGACGGAGATAAAAGACAGTCGTCGAAGTTGAGTTGGCATCTCAAGAGAGGCAGTTTGCTTGACCACTGGAAGAAAAGACGGAGATAAAAGACAGTCGTCGAAGTTGAGTTGGCATCTCAAGAGAGGCAGTTTGCTTGACCACTGGAAGAAAGACGGAGATAAAAGACAGTCGTCGAAGTTGAGTTGGCATCTCAAGAGAGGCAGTTTGCTTGACCACTGGAAGAAAAGACGGAGATCAACAAAAAACAGGTTGTGAGAACAGAGGAGACAATATATGTACAGTACCACCAGATATGAGGGAGCCGCAATAGCTCAGTGGTTAGTGAACTGGACTACAAAGGATAAGAGGTAGGGTTCGATCCCAACCGACGGGGTCCAGTTCACCCAGCCTTTAATGGGTTCCGGAGTTTTTTATGGGAAAGTAAAACGGCACGGGCGTAATGCCGACCACATTACCCCAAAATCATGTGCCGAAGGTCTGTAACATTTATGGTCACTAACATCATATTCCCTATACCCCACTTGGTGTGACGGGGGTACTTTACTTTTTTTTTACATGTCTGAGTGCTCCGCAGATAAGAATAATTCAAATGATGAAGTGTAACACCCCCGGCCCCTCCAAACCAAGCAACAGATCTAGGCACAGTAAGCCAACCAAAGATTTATTCTCGGTTCCCCTGTGTTGTAATACGGTGCAATATTATCTTCTTCAATCTGTTAGAAATATTACAAGGGTGAGGAAAATTTGTAACAAAAAATTAATAATGTATTTACCAAACATTAATAAATATTTGAAATGTAAAATGTAATGCCAACTAGCAGGCGAAAGTAGCATTTCAGAAAATGAAAAGTATCTTGTGCTACAAATCTCGCCACAGCTGATGGCATGCGCCAGGATCGGTGAACCAAAACCATCCAGACCCTGCTCCACCTCTCCGTGGTGCCTCCAGTAACAGACTAACCTGTCTAGTCTGGCCAAGCGTGCAGGGATCGAAGAGGGAAGACAACCCGGTACTCAAAAATGTCGTGCTGAAGTCAATTGTGTTGGGCCGAAAGGCGCAAATATAACAGTTATACCGCAAACCACAACACAATGCAAACACGTCCACTACGTCCTTGTAAGGGCGGATGATGAAGAGGAATATTCTAGTCTACCATGATACTCTAGAATACTTTAGTCATCGGGTGAACGCAACCAACCAACCAATCTCGTCAATAGAACTGAGTAGAAGAGTTCAACGGCGCTTTATAAAACCAATTCTCATCTATGTCTATGGAAGCGAATCATGGACAGTCGACAAAAAGAAAATGACAAAATAAAAATACGTTAACGAAACCTTAGAAATGCTATTTGACAGAAGAGGGTTAAGAGTTCACTGGACTGCTAAAAAAGACAAACGATACAATTTTCATCAAAGAGGCTAAAACAAAAATAGAGTTCCTAAAAAAAAAAAACCAGAAAGAAACAATCGACATTTTTCTGGCACATCATGAGAAGACAGTTGGATTACTTGGTTACAGTCAGCAAAGTAAATGGAAAGAGAGATTGACAAAGACAACATGAAAAGATATTAGAGAGCCTGGTGTCGTTGCCCGGTAAACAGTCAACCACTGATTGTATACGATGCAAATGTGGACAGGGAATTATGGAAGGGCACGATCGTCTACGTCAACCATTACGCTGCAGATCTCTTTCTCAGCAAGTCTCCAAGTGTCCAGCGACTGACCACTCCAGTTCTGTGTTGGTTAATTAGTTTTCTTACACGCTCACTAAATTTCTCGTTTGTGGCTTATACAGTTAGACAGTTTATACTGTGTATGTTTAAACACAAATTATATGGCACAAATATGATATAAGGTATAACATATATGGGAGTCGCGATAACACAGCGGTTAATGAACTGGACTACAAAGGACAAGATGTAGGGTTCTATCCCAACCGACGGCTTCCGGTTCACCTAGCTTTAAATGGGCAACTGATATTTTTTCTGTGAAAGTAAAGTGGCACGGGCGTAATACCGACTACATAACCCCAAAAATAATGTACCGAAGGTCTGTAAAATTTATGGTCACTAACACCATATTCCCTATACGAAACTTGGCGTGACGGGGGTACTTTACTTTTTACTTGTTATATACATATATATATACATATATATACATATATATAATTTGCGTTCGCCATCTTTTACCTCTGATGACATACCTCGGAGTTAACCAAGACTTATCAACCAACATAGAACTGGAGTCGTCAGTCGCTGGACACTGCGGGAATTGCTGAGGAGGGGTTATGAGCACCTATGGACATGTTCGGAGTGCAATGATGATGACCCGCAAATAACTCAATACCTCTGGCGAAGTCTCTGAACTGAATTGTTCATGTTAATTCGTTTTTTCCTGGCAGCCGTGTGCTCAGGGGTCCCTCACGCGCACAGGCAGATAACTCTGTCTTCGGAGGTACTCATATTTATTAAGGCGATGAATATTGATGTTTCAAGCTGGACCTCGCTGCTGAGACCAGGGCTTGGTTGCCGCAGAGAGAAATCATAAATAAAAATCCCCAACTGGTTCAGCAGGTATTTGAACTCACAATCACTCTGGCTAGAGGCCAGCGAGTCCCCCCTAAGGTACCATACACAACATATGACATGATATATTTTAAAATAATTTTTTTGCGGCAGAGTTTGAGTGTTCAACAGGATTAAAAGGGTCCTTGTCAATCAGGTCATCGGTTCGATTCCTGTAGGGCAAGAACACTGGGAGTGCTGTGGGAGTTGAGAAAAACAATAAACAAACCTAAACATGTACACTACCCCGCAGACCGCACTACACAAGCGGGACAACTCATCACATTTGTAAACGCCTACATTTCCTGGCAGATCCAAAGTGGATTAATGCCGTGACATTTATTTTATTTTGAGTATTGTTCCTGCTCTGTTTATGGTAACTCGCTATATAATTGTATATGACCTGAATATTGAACAGTGCACATCGAATTTCAGTTACAAAATTCAGTACTAAGCCATCACATGCAGGCCTCTGGGAGACAAGGCGCCTGGCAACAACAGAACGGGAAGCTGCCAGCGACTCATAGCTGATGGTTTGTGCCAGGGTCGGAGACCCAGGACTATCCAGACCATACTCTATATCTTTGTAGTGCCTCTAAGGACATAAAAAAACAGTCTAGTTTGACAAAACGAGTAGGGATAGAGCCGAAAAGCGCAAATAAGCACAAGCACAATGCATCCACGCCCACTTCATCATCATCATCAAGTACCCTGCCTGCTGGCGTAGGTGATCATTTTTTCTCCACAACTTTCGATCACGACAGTTATTTATCATTTCCGTTGTTGACCTTCTGCCAAGACATTCACTTAAGCTGTCTGGTATCTTTTCTCGTTGTTCCCCTCTATCTCTTCATCCCTCAATTTTTCCAGTTGTTTGTTCCTTCCTAATATTGGAAATTAGCTCTCTTTTTGCTTTGGCCTCTTTCGGAACGCTTTCATTACTCTTCTTAGCTGTTCATGGTATTCTCAAAATTCTTCTGTAAAACCACATTTCTACAGCCTCCAGTGATTTTCTTGTCTGTTGTCCTATTGTCCATGATTCGCATCCATATGTTAAGACTGGCTCTACATAACATTAATGTACTCTTTTTCTTCTTTATATTGTCAAAAATGGATTGCATAGTATCTTCCTCATTATTTGTAAAGCTGCTTTTGCCTGTGCCATTCTGCATCTCACCTCTGTTGTACATCTACCATCTGAGGTTAACAGTGTTCCCAAATATTTAACTCATTTACCTGTTTTAATATTGTTCCACTTGTTTTTATTGTACATTGCTGTGATGTCTTTTCTTTGTTGTTACAATTACTTCTGTCTTTTTGTTATTAAGGCTGAGTCCTTTATTTTTGCTTTCTTTCACTATAATGTCTAACATTTCTTGTAACTCATGTTCACCCTTAGCGATTAAAACTGTAGCATCAGCATACCTTAGATTATTTATATTATGGCATCCGATTGTTATTCCAGGCATGCCCCTTATGGATCTTAAAATAATATCACCATACATATTAAACAAATCTGGTGACACACCCTCTTAACGTCATTTTAAGTGCGGATGACAAAGAGAGCAATCAATTTCTTTAACAGTTATCGGGTGAACGTCAGAAAGAAACATACACGCCCCAAGAGAATGAGAGGAAAGTGGTCAAATGAACTACCCATCACCCAGAGATAGTCACGGGAACAAACTAACTGGTCTGGTCAAGCTATATTGTAATGATCGAAAAGGGATATCAAAACCGTTACATGGACAGGGTGGACCTAACAAGCTCACCGTGTATCATGATATTGTTCTTACCCCTCCATATACCAGTACTGACCATTTAACCAGCTTATCGTGTATCATGATATTGTTCTTACCCCTCCATATACCAGTACTGACCATTTAACCAGCTTATCGTGTGTCATGATATTGTTCTTACCCCTCCATATACCAGTACTGACCATGCGACCAGCTTATCGTGTATCATGATATTGTTCTTACCCCTCCATATACCAGTACTGACCATGCGACCAGCTTATCGTGTATCATGATATTGTTCTTACCCCTCCATATACCAGTACTGACCATGCGACCAGCTTATCGTGTATCATGATATTGTTCTTACCCATCCATATACCAGTACTGACCATTTAACCAGCTTATCGTGTATCATGATATTGTTCTTACCCATCCATATACCAGTACTGACCATTATCCGCCATACCATCCACCACCACAACCGATCTGTGTATGACAAAAAAAAAAAAAAGGACCACCCCTCTATCGCCCTTCTCATTATACCGGCTTTATTATTCTTCCTCTCCTTATCTCTTCCTCCAGTATCCAATCCTTCCTTTCGTTGACCTACCTCTCAACTCTTTCAGTTCGAGGCCATCCATTCTGTAGAGTCCATCTCTCTCACCCACTGCCTAGTTTACTACTTTGTCGTGTCATTCAATTTCTTTCTCTTAACCTCTCGCGTGATCTCTCACTTCCATTGTTGAGTGATTTAAATGTATTGCTTGTTGTGTCCCAGGAGTGTCCTCGTCTATCCCCCCTCCCCCCCCCCCTTTTTGGTTTTCCCGATATTAGATCCTTTTGCCCTCTTTACTGACCTGTCTTTGTCACGTGTTGCTTTCTATACACGTTCTCTGCGCTTTTAGTCATTCCGACTTGTTTCAGCACGGATTACAGTTTTCCTGCTCTGAGCTCAGCTAAGTACAATTTATTATACATTTTTCTCTCTCTCTTTTTCTATTTTATATATTTTGACGCCCATCATACCTCTCATCATGTAAAATTCATTTCTCTCTTTTCTTATTTCTGCATCCTACTTTCCTCGCCCTCCACTTGATCATCTAACATGTAGTAATTGTGCTTCACCGCTTGTTGTCGCCTGTATTCTGAAGAAGGCCACAGGCCGAAACGTCAGTATTGTGTTGTGTTCTTTATTTGTAAAGCTGTCACCATACCTTGGAGTGTTTAGTACACCCCACCATTGGCTCCTCCCTACTGACCATTTAACCAGCTCACCGTGTATCATGATATTGTTCTTACCCCTACATATACCAGTATTGACCATGCGACCAGCTTATCGTGTGTCATGATGTTCTTACTCCTCCATATACCAGTATTGACCATGCGACCAGCTTATCGTGTGTCATGATGTTGTCCTTACCCCTCCATCATGAAACAGGACAAAGAGACAAGCTCGCATGATCACAAAACTTAACCGCTGAAGAAGAAACCCGTTACACAAAATGTGTTTTGTTTAAATCGAACATGAAAGGCCGGAAGTTAGAGATATTGCAACTTCTACTTTTTGATATGTCAAAAAAGGACTGTTAACTATCAAGGAGGGCTCAAGTCATCGTACTTCGCCAACGCACTGGCCACAATAGAATGAGAAATCACATGCTCACCAAATTCAAAATAAGTACAAACCAGCCTATGCCACTGTACACTGGACAATATGACTACAAAACATGTTCTACAGGATTGCCCCCAGTACACAGACCTGAGAAGAGCAATGTGGTCCACGCCCACCTCCCTGGAAGAGAAACTATATGGGGCAATCGATTCGCTTAAACAGACAGCTGCCTTCATGAGAGAGTCTGGAATCCTACTCTGATTGAGTCTTGATCGCAGATAGATATATATATATATATATATATATTATAATATATATATATATATATATATATATATATATAGAGAGAGAGAGAGAGAGAGAAGATAAACTTCTACTTTTTGTTCAAAGTACGCTCGACTAGTACAACTTTTCCACGTCCGGCTTAATATGTCATTAAATGAAGATTCCGGATTTGTATTTATGATTTCTCTCTGCGGCAACCACCCCTGGTCTCAGCAGCGAAGCCGGGCTTGAAACGTCAATTACTCATCGACTGAAAAGATATGAGTACCTTCGAAGTCGGAGTTATCTGCCTGTGCGGCGAGGGACCTCTGTGCACACGGCTGCCAGGGAAAAATGGATTAACACGCAAAATTCAGTTCCTAGTCTCTAGGGACTTCGTCAGAGCTGACGAAAAAAATGAAGATTGAATCGTTGTGTCTTCGTTCACAACAAACTACCATATCTATGCATTTCGGCCCAAAACATTCGACTTCAGCACGATATTTGTGAGTAGTTGTCTTCCTTCACCCATCCCTACCATTTTCTGGGTCAACCTTCTTTTCTTCAGGCGTTCACCAGATGACTTCTAATTGAATTGATTGGCCTCTTCGTATTCCGTCATTAAAGAGATGCTAGGTGGGCGGTATGTGCAGCAGAACTGTGATATTTGCGTATTTCGGACCAATACGTCCGACTTTAGCACATTTTTCAGAACCGGGTTGCCTTTCCACTTCGACCCCTATTCGTTTTGCCAGGCCAGACTGAGTAGACTGTTTCTAGAGACAATGCGAAAAGGTGGAGTAGGGTCTGCATGGTTCTGGTTTACCAATCTATACACAATCAGCTTTGAGTCGCCGACAGCTCTGTCGCTGTCAGGCGCCTTGCTTCCACTGGTTAGTCCATGTTTCCAAGTCCGGCACGTAGAGTAGGGTTTGCATGGTTCTGGTTGACCAATCCTGACACAATCAGCTTTGAGTCGCCGACAGCTCTGTCGCTGTCAGGCTCCTTGCTTCCACTGGTTAGTCCCATGATACCAAGTCCGGCACGTTGACTTTGAGAAGGATCATTTCTGGTTCACTGGTTCCAAGTTAAATACTATAAGATCGCTTTCAGCTCACGTGTTGTTGAACGTCGTAGATCGCTCGCTGTAAAGAGCGATATAGCATAATCACTAGAGGTCGTCCTCTTGATGAATCATTGGACGAACACACCGCAGAAGAAGAAATAGGAACCTAAAACCGCCATACTTTGCAATTCTTATTTTTAATATAACCTGGAAGAGCGTTTCAAATACTTGGGCACAATAATAACATCAGATGGGAGATGCACCACAGAAATAAAACGCAGCAAAGCTCAGCCATTTCAGAAAATGAAAAATATCTTATGCAACAAATCTATTTCAATAAAAATGAGAACGAGAGTTCATCGGTGCTATATAGAACCAATTCTGACCTATGGAAGCGAATCATGGGCAACAGACAAACAAATGAAAAAGACGATTAGAGCCACAGAGATGGAATTTCTCAGAAGAATTTGAAAGTTCCCTGGACAGCTAAAAAGACCAATGAGGAAGTTCTTAAAGAGGCCAACACAAAAATGAGCTCTTAAAAAACATCAGAAAGAAACAATCAACATTTGTTCAGGCACATCATGAGAAGAGGAAAGTTGGAATACTTGGTTACAACTGGCAAAATAAAAGGAAAGAGAATCGCGGACGACAAAGAGAGAAAATACTGGATAGCTTGGTGTCATGGCATGGAAAACAATCAACAACAGAACTGATACGATGCACTGTAGATAGAAGATTGTGGAGGGACATGATCGCCTACGCCAACCGGTATGGCACATGATGATGATGATGGAAGAGCGTCGTGGTTTATTAGGGTGCGCCACACTAAAGCAAGATAAAACTCATACTTATTACTGTCAAATAGGGCCGGATTTAGACCTGGCCCACATTCAATTTTGGACTAAAGTTGGATGTAGGTGAGGCCCTGGCTAAGCTAAATGAAACTTTGAAGTCCCCTAATAACAAAATTAGCATCAGAAGGTCTCTAACACAGATGACACTATACACAAATTTGAGGCCCCCTCGGATTGTGAGGCCCTAAACTATAACTTATTTAGCCTAGGTCTAAATCCGGCCTTGCTGTGAGAAAAATCTTCCATCTGCTTCATTTTGTCCTAGTACTTGTTCCGCGAGCTTTGCAATTACAGCATATTTATTAAGCCCATCCTCCCCGCGAGGCGCAGCAGAGAGAAGATATGTGTAGTTTTCAAAGATATCGCTAGTTGCTCAGCGTGAGTTGTCATCTTGAATTTATTTAACGACTTATTCCGTCTCTTCGCATTTCCCAGCGACGCCCGTTTGTCGTTTTAGCATGTTTTCATGATGTATGCCCATGTTGCAGGTTGGTTAGAGTAATTTCTGGTGAGGCATTCAACCCGTTTAATTCTTCATTCGATATAATCATTTGAGACCGGCAGTAGTGAATTGGTGGCGCGCTGGCTTGGCGATATTGAGAATGGGAATTCGATCGTTTTCCAGTCGATCCAGATGAGAAAATGGGTACCTTGCTCAATGAGTTGTAGAAGGTAATTGCCAGCGAAAAAAGAGCCGAATCCCCTCGCCTCCTAATGATGTGGTCTTGCATGATTAAGTTTAATACTTCATTTCCTTTCAAGATTAAATTATAGAACATGTAGGAGGGGGGAGGTCAAGGACGCCCGCTCAGCAACTGAGCGGAATGCAGCTGACGAAGGCTTTTGCCGAAACGGAGTAAAGTGTCTCGTCTCTCTCTCTCTCTCTACTGATTTAGCTGTTAGATACCATTTTATGTTATTTTACAGCAACAAACTGCTGGCTGCATGCGTCAGGATTGGCAAGCAATAGAGTTGATAAAACCCTTCTCCACCTCCCAGTGGTGCCTATAGAAAAAAGACTAACCAGTCTAGTTAGGCCAAGCGAGTAGGAATCGTAGAGGGAAGGTAACCCAGCACTCAAAGATAGGGGTGTTGAAGTGAAGTCGAATATGTTGGATCGAAAGGGTCATAAAAACACAACAACGCTCCTACGTTCACCTAACGCCATTTTTAACGACAGATGACGAAGAGAGTCAATCAAATCGTTTAGTCGTCATCGGGTGAAGGTCAGAAAGAAATAATATATAACTGGGCACTGACTCTCCTCGCAACCACATGCTGTGGCGTTGCACGATAAATTAAATACTTAATTCCCCTAACGATCATATTAAATGATGTAAACGGGCACCATTTTATCTATAATCACTTACTGACGATGTCCCCTCATTTTCCATCATATGAACAAATGTATTCGACCTTTGTTGGGCAACTTGCAATATGTTGCGTTGTTCCAGGTCTCTTGTCAAGTCAGTAGGCCTGCTATGAGCATATTTACTTCGCGTCAGAGTTATCTTATAAAAAAACGGGAACAACAACTGTGATTTTTCAGTGCACACATATAATAAAAAATAATAGACGTTGTTACTTCCCTTTACGTTTACAAAGACCATAAAAAAAAAAAAAAATGACATTAGGTTATCAGGCACTGGAAAACAATTTTGTTAAATTTTCTCAGTACCTTAAAAAAGGCAGAAGAAAGGACTGCCAAAGGTATATATGATTTTTATTAAACGTGTTGAATGAGTAAAGTTAAAAGTAAGGACAATGAGAAGGGAAGATTTCAATAGAGCTGTTATATGTGATTGTTACATGACAAAATACATTTCAAATCTAGTGTTCATAAATATTTTATAATTAGAGAAAAAAGAATGTTGCCTTACATTTGGACAATTACTGTTTGTTCTTGAATTATTTCTTCATTGATAATTGTTTACGAGAGACCAGGCAAGGGAGAAAAGTTTCAGTTAATACATGTTTTGAGCCTTTGTACAAAGACTATGCTTCATCTAAAGTAGTTCCTATGCACGGCAAGCTAGTTTTCCACGAGGGCAAAGTCGATTGACTCACCAGTGCGGCAAAATAAGCTTGCCGAGAATGTGAGATTGGTCTCCCTTTCACCCTCGTGTTCTGTCAGTCAGTCGATTGTCGGTCGACCTGGTTCTCCTGCCGCTGTGTGCGCCCTCGGCCCTGCCTCGTTTTTACAGGCATAACATTCAGACTACGCGGGGCGGTGTTTTATAACGGGAACAGCCGCTACAAATTTCTCTTTTCCAGAAAGCAAAATAAAGACTTTTCGTCTGTTTAATGATCTAAATTATTATAAAAGCCTTCTCCTTGTAATCCCGTGTTAATAAACTTGTAAATATAAGGCCCATATACAATGTTTGATTAAACCGTCTTTCCGTGGTTAAAAAAAAGTTCGATAACATCTGCGAGCTATGGCCTATGTGTGACGTCAGTGAGAAATCCTTCGGTATTCGATGGCTGTTACTTCTACCGCCCTTATCTTTATGCAACTATCTCAAACTTGCTGAGATAACTAAAACACTTGAGTTCAAATGGATAATGACTTTGAGGGAATTGTTTATGAGATTGTTTTTCGTGTTATTTATTTGCTAGTTCCGAGTTAAAACGAATGAAAATTTGATGAGAACTATGAAGAAAGGGCGAAACTTCCGCCAACGCAGGAGGTTTTTGTAAGCGTTGATTGAAAGATGGCCAGCAGAAGTGGAGGAGAGAAAGGTGTGACGCATCACGACTCGTGTACCTCCGCTCTGTCAAGGCTTTGATGAAAAGAATTCGCACGTACTGTTAAGCGGATGCTGTGTGCCAAAACAACTGTGAATGTAACCTTTCGGAGAATGGTTTACAAATCGAAAGTAAAGAAATGGGTCAAAATTGTCAGTGGCCGAGAGATGTGAGCGGTTGAGTAACACGCCATTGCGGATGAATTCAAAGCTGACTGTCGAAACCTTATGATATTCCCGCTTATTGAAGTGTACAATATCTGAGTACGATAAGACCATGCTGCCTGGCGCCTAACTGTTTTATTTGTTTGTGTTGTTATATTCATCAATTGGCATCAGCGTGGAACCCACGTGTGAAGTATAATCGAGGAGTAACAAAGTCCTGTACCAGGAAGCAAGCAGAGGTTACTGCGGAGGACCTCCGAGGTTGTGGATACAAGCTGGGTGCGTTACCGTTTGCCATAAATGTTTAAAATTCCCGACTACTTCGAACATACATTTTCTACTATAAATTTTATCAAGCCATGTGAAGCGTCGATGAACTTTATCAAAACAAAAAGTCGGTGAGTATATAGTCATGAATTTAGGATGACGAGTATTATGCAAGCTGTTTGTTTTTCACAGGATGTCAAGCTAATGTCTGCCACCATCGTCTTTTCTCTCCTTTAGGCAGCATCATATTCACAAAAGTTGGTTAAAAAGTTAACAACGCAAGATATTCTTGTAAAGACGTGTGACTTTGATGTTTGAATTTATATTCAGTTATGATATCTGATTTTCTCTTTTTTTCAGAGAGTGATTATAATTACTTAACATTTCTACCATCTACAAACTAGCGTAGACAGCTTATGAGTTATATCCTCTGTTTTGTACGGTTGCGTCTAGACGAAAGTTGCAACAGTCATTAGTATAGTGAAGCTGTCATAGATAAGTGTACTGAAGATAGATATGAACAATGGTACATTCTGCTCTTCTGGGGGCGGTGGACTTAGTGAACATGCAAGAGCAAGGTGCACTCAGAGTAATTTTGACAAAATGAATGATGGATCATTTAACAATGGTGGGTTTCAAACGCAACAGACTCAGATGACAGGACCAGGCTTCAGTGGTCCTGCAACTGGATACAGATCACAATTTCAAGATCAAATTCAGGCTCAGGAGACTGGCTAACAAGTTCAACGGACGATGACAGAAGCTCTGGAAGACCTCCTATATTTGATGGTACAGAGTTTCCATCAAATCCTCAATATCAAGGACAAGGCCACTACTCACAACTTCATAGATGTTACCCTGGTTCAGCCCTAAACAAGCCATCACTTACCATGCATCCACTCCATGCAGTGACAGCAAATTCTGTTGGCCAGTTGGCAGTATTAATCAACTTCACAATAGTAATTTTCCCACCCATAGGATGCACTGTGGGCCCATTCAGAACTTTCCTTGGCAGCAGATGGCATGACACCTGCACTTAATCACATGTTACAATCTTCAGGCTCAGGCATTCATCAGAAAAGCACATCATCATTACCCATTAGTTCTTCAAGTAGCCGTGATGAATCCATCCCTAATTCGAGTCATCAATCAAAGCCAGACATGGCTACTCATCTCATCCTCATATTCCGATGCCACACCAGCTACATCAGCAATGCTGGGGCTCACAACAATCCCGGTCTGGTGGTCATCCATATCTTTATCCACAAGGTCCTGGCTCTTCATCATATCGTAGTCAGGTAATTTTGGTTATAGCTGTTTGCGAATTTCAATGATACTGTTACCCTGCTTGCAACCATTATGCTTTTTGTAAAGTTTGTATTGTATCCTTAGATCATTTCTTCCTCCCTTGCATCCAGGGCATTATTCATAAAAATAATATTGACAGTTGTGTTTATGCCATGGACCATGCTATGCATGCTATTAATGTTACATTTTTACATGCTTTTGTTTTTTGGTACTAGTAGAAAGTGTCACATTTGCAAATGTTTGCATGCCACTGACATTATTTAATATTTCTGTTCACAGAAATACTTTTTTTTTTTTTGGTGTAGAAGCACTAACAATTTTTACACTACATAACAAATTCTGTGTTAAATTTGTAATATGTAATTTTATTATATTTAATTTGATTACATTTTACTTTTCATATTTGTTATGTTGTTGATTTTTGGTACATTGACTGACAATTTAGAAGCAGTTTAAAAATAAATATAGATTCTAAATTATTGCACCTTTTTACATTTAAAGAATATCACATTGTGATCTCTGCTGCACTGCTGTTTATTATTTAAAAAAAAAATAGAATTTGCTCTTAACAGTTGTTCAATATGAAAAATGTTCCAATTTCCTATTCAGATTTAAAGCTGATAGCGTAGTCCCCTGACACATGCATTACATTAAGAGTTATTGTTAGAAATCTGTAGGTCAAGGACTTATGTTCAGATTGATTGGAGTGTAAATGGGTGCATGAACTGACCTTGTTCTGATAGAAGCCTGGAGTTATATAATTAACTCTTCAGACATTTCAATAGTGAAGCTAATAGTACAACATTCCAGTTTTGCTTATTGGCAGTTGACACACAGATTGTCATTGATAACATTAATGTGTCAGGGTGAGCCAAATTAAGTAGGCAGAAGTTCACAGATTCTTATTCGCTGTTCTGTTTTTTTTACCTGGTGTAGGTGATTACAGAACTACACAGCTGTTATCAACCCTGATGTTGATGACAGTTTTGCTTTGGGGCTTTTTTTTTGTTTCTCAGTGCTGTCCAAGATCTTACCGTATTACCATTCTCTATTATTTCTCTAAAAAGTTTGTCTTTCTGAAAGGCCATTAAGTTATTACGGAATACTATCTGATTGTGATTTTGTGTCAGAAGATTTGAACATATTCACATTTCACATTTTTGTTTTTAAGAATGGTTTGTAAACTGTTCCAGTTGAACTAAATGAGCTAACAAACACAATTTTTCTTTCTTTACCATTTTCTTTGTTACTTTAGTAGTGTTGGTTTTATGTCCTGTTCTCTTTTCACCTGTCTGTTTGCTGTAAGCATTGGCTATATATAGATACATCCAGTGAATATGTCAAGTTGTGATGTGATGCCTTTTGTCATTCATCTCTGATTGATTAACAATTGTATGACCGCTTATTATTTGCTGATGTAGTTTCAATAAATTTGTATAAAGATATATTTGAAATACCTTCATATTTATTTTAAATTGTGGCTTTTTGATTTGTTCGTTCTGTGATGGTTTAGACTTTCTCTTTATTATATTTTCGATTATATATTATTTTTCTGTTTTACTATATAATTGCTGCAGTTTCATCTTCTCAATTTTTTTTTTTTTTTAATTGGAATATAGCTGCTTTCTTGTCACGAAAATTAATGGGATTTATATTTGTTAGAAAGGTTTGTTCAAAATTAATCTCTATGGTCTTAATGATGATATATAGGTATAGATAATTCCAAATTTATTTTTTCATGAGTGTTTTTATGGTAACATATAGTTATGTGGTAACACATACAAGGTCAACAAGAGGTTTTCCACATTAATATGAAACATGTACTTGAAGATTAGTGTGAACTTTAGTACTTTCCTGCATATTTATCTCTTATAATGACGCACTTCTCATTGATTCTTCGTCGTCCTGATTCTAAAACTCCCTCTGTTTGAGCTTTGAACCATGTCACAAGTTTTGTTAAATCCTGGTCACTCGAAAAGCAACGTTCATGAAGTGAATACTTCATGTTTGAAAGCAAAGAAAAACCACTTGGTGCCGAGCACAGTGAGTGTGGGGATGGGTCATGTGGTCATATCCGATCTTCTGTGCAAGAGAACTGGTGATCTATAATTGTCTATACAGAGTAGTATTGCCATGTTATAGAATCACTTTCTTGCTATCAGCAGTTTAAAAATCATTTATAGATTCTTTGTCTGTTTTTACAAGAATGCCAACAGTTCATTTACCACTGGGTTTAGCAGTTTTGGTACATCACTAGTATAGATGAGAATGCCAATCACCAAGTGAGATATAAATGAAATACTTTTTGCTGATGACCAGGCCATAATAGCTTTCAAAGAAAAAATAAAAACTTGAAAAACATTTGTTTTCATTAATAAAAAAAAATGCAAAAGATAAATAACATGAAAATAAGCTGAAAAATCAAAAGTCATGTTAATGGAAGGCAGCAGAAGACATTAACAAAGCTATAGAACACTAATATAAAACAAAAAAAACAGACTTTAAATATCTGGGAACAACATTCTCTGAAGATGGTAAAATCAATACGGAAATAGACATCCATGCAGCAAGGCAAACAAAATATTTGGACAGCTATCCACTATACTTCAACACCTATTCATCATCATCAAGTACTGGGCCTGCTGGCGTAGGTGATCATGTCTCTCCACAACTTTCGATCTCAGCAGCTATTTATCATTTCTGTTGTTGACCTTCTGCCAAGCCATTCTCTTAAGCTGTCTGTTATTTTTTCTCTTTGCTTCCCTCTATCTCTTCGTCCCTCAATTTTCCAATTGTTACATATATTCCAGTTGTTCTCTTCTCATTACATGGCCAAAAGATGATATTGTTTCTTCCTAATATTGAAATTAGCTCTCTTTTTGCTTTGACCTCTCTCAGAAAATTTTCATTTCTCTTCTTAACTGTCCATGGTACTCTCAACATTCTTCTGTAAACCACATTTCTACAGACTCCAGTGATTTTCTGTCCTGTTGTCCTATTGTCCATGATTCACATCCATATTTTAAGACTGGTCTATGTAACATTTAGACCTCTTTTTCCTTGTTTCTGTTGTGAAAAATGGATTGCATATTATCTTCCTCATTTTTTTGGAAAGCTGCTTTTGCCTGAGCCATTCTGCATCTCACCTCTTTTGTACATCTTCTGTCTGAGGTTAACAAACTTCCCAATATTTAAATTCATTTACCTGTTTTAATATTGTTCCACTTGTCTTTATTTTGGCACTGAGGTGATGTCTTTTTCTTTGTTGTTACCATTACCTCTGTCTTTTGCTATTAAGGATGAGTTCTTTATTTTGCTTTCTTTCACTATAATGTCCTGCATTTCTTGTAACTCATTTTCACTCTTAGCGATTAAGACTGTATCATCAGCATACCTTAGATTATTTATATTATGACCTCCAATTGTTATTCCAGGCATGCCCCTTATGGATCTTAAATAATCTCACTATAAACATTAAACAAATCTGGTGACAGCACACAACCATGTTCTAACACCCTGTTTTATTTGTTGAACATTCCCAATTGTTTCCAGTTCTTATGGTCGCTGCAATATCTATTACCACAACAATTATCTTACACGGAGTATATTCTTTCCAGCGTTGTGCTACTATTGCCAAACATGGTCACTACACTAAGAAGCATAAAAGAAAAATTGTCACCACAGAGATATGTCTGAGAAAAGTGCTTGGAGTGACCAGAAAAGACAGTCAGAAATGATATTAGAGAAAGAGTTGACACACAGCTAATTCTAAGGAACATACAGAAATAAAAAATAACTGGTTTGCTCATCTAGAAAGAATGCCATCGATTGATTCCTTGCCATACAAAGCATATATCAAAAGAGAATGGTGATTAACAAGCGGCAGACCCAGAGTAAGACGAACAGGCAACATCAAACTAATGCTACATCAATTGCCAAAGATTGAAACTGCCAAAAGGGTGCGAACCAGAAATTTGTATCTTTCTTGATACTCAAATAGATACAAGCGGAAGTGATTAATAAAAGACTCATGTAGTTTTTAATTTGTTTTTCTAGTGACTACAAATGCAGTAAACAACTTTACTTTACTTGTCCATCTCTTTTATTCTTCCATTCATCCGTTGACTACCAAAGGAACAAACAGTCCTCTTCAACATCTGCTATTAAAAGGATGTTAACTGGGCTTAGATGTGTTTATGCTTCGCTGGGCTGTTTATATTTGTGCCTTTCTACTCAATAGCTTCCTACATCATTTGAACCCCAGCTTCAGCACATCATTTTTAAGTTCTGGATTGCTTTCCCTCTTGGATTCCTACTTGCTTGGACAGACTGTTAGTTTTCAGGAGCACTACAGTAGTTGGATTAGGGTCTTAATCAACTTTGATGTTTACCAGTCAACTCAGGGTCTCTGATTGCTTTATTTCTATTAAATTTCTTTGTCGCATGATACTCAAGTTAGTTTTGCTTAAGGGTTTGGAACCACAATATCACATATGGATCTAAACAAGTCATCATCATGTTCCATACCGGTTGGCATAGGCGATCATGTCCTTCCACAATCTTTTATCTACAGTGCATTGTATCAGTCTGTTGTTTGACTGTTTTCCATGCCATGACACCAAGCTTTGTCATGTGCGATCTCTCTTCCTTTTATTTTGTCCGTTTAATCAAGTGTTCCAACTCTTCTCTTGATGTGCCTGAAAAATGTTGTTTCTTTCTGGTTTTTTTAGAAGCTCCCTTTTATATTGGTCTCTTTGAGAATTTCCGCATTGGTCTTTTTATTGTCCAGGGAACTTTCAACATTCTTCTGAGAAATCCCATCTCTGTGGCCCTCTAATTGTCTTTCATGTGTTTATCTAATGTCCATGATTCACTTCCATAGGTCGGAATTGGTTCTATATAGCACCGATGAATTCTCTTTGTCACTTCTATTGACATAGATGTGTTGCATAAGATATTTTTCATTTTCTGAGATGCTATTTTTAGCCTGATCTATTCTGCTTTTTATTTCTGTGGTGCCTTTTTATTACCCTTTTTATTTCTTGAATTTAACAGGTTCTGTTGGGTGAATTATGAATCTATAGAGGTATTGCAGTTTTGTGTTTCGTTTCAGTATATCCCATCACTGTTAGGAACGTGTACAGATATATATATATTTTATATATATATATATATATATATATATATATATATATATATATATATATATATTAATATGTGCATACAATACATTCATCGAATTGGGACGCAAGAAGGAAGTTATTTGGCATTTTCTGAGGTAACATTGTACTAAAAAAGAGAGGTATATTAGTTTCATCAGAGTGTGTTGTCTAGCCCTCTTGGATAAAGGCAAGAAAAAGAGGATGGTCTGTGTGCACCCGCGTACGTTAAACAACCCTTAGCAGCTAAACATCGAAAGGAGTAGATAAACGGTAGTTGCCCGGGCAAAAATTATTATAATAGAAATATACCCATGTCTATGACAGATATGTCGGGCCGAAAGTCGCATATATCTCTGCTTGCCGTAGTGACATAACGCATCTTCGCCCACTTAACGGGCGAGCGCTAAAAAGAAGAAGGATCGGAAAGGGTTAAGAATGTTGTCCCGGATATATGACTCATTGTTGCACACTCAAACACTCTTTCTCTCCTCCCTTCTCCCAGTTTGTTATGAGATGTTTAACCATTGTCTCTGTAACTCTAAAGTGGTATTTAACTGTTTAACACATTCTAATATTCATAATGTATTACGTATATTTAATGCAGATCCAGTATACTGGGTGTGTTAGGTAGACCAATGACCCACATATCAACATTGTGTTGTTACTTTTGCTTTAATTAATTAGTACACAGCTGACTTGTCTACCTGTATTGACATATATCATTGCGTGACAAGTTATCATTGTTGTAGATTTAAAAAAAAAAGTATTTAAATTCCTTTCCTTTCTTCACCATGAAAGTATCAGACACGTGCATTGGATCGATAAATTATTACCAGCAGTAACTCTTGTGTTGTAGTCATGATCGAGGACAGGACGTAACGAAAGTAAATGATTGACTGACTTTAAAGAGTGAGAGAGAGAGAGAGATGGGTCGAACCAGGTCACGGAAACCACTTGCATCATCACGTTCTATTATTTGGGCGGCCGTGATCTAATTTGATCCCATGACTTGGCGCGTGGTTTTAAGTGAATGGGATGTCGTAGTGGGGTTAACTCTGACTCAGAATAGTGTCATGATCGTACGTGGGGCTTGTGGCATCTGGAACCGAAACATGAGCAGGAGAAATGGGGGTTACTGAACCATTCGCCTAATCCACACGACACTTGTCAATAAACATTGACCGGTTGGCGTGGTCATTGCTTCCATTGAGTGCAGTTCCGTGTCTGTGCTGATCGTTATTTTCACTCGCCAGTTCCTTACCTCCCAGCTCGATTTTACTTGTTTTCTTTCTTTCATTTTAAAATAGAGAGAGAGAGCACTTTTAGCAAAAGAGCCACTTTATCAGAGTCTGAGGAAATTGGGACAGAAATAGACCTCATAAGGTCATCGTGCTCTTTCATCTTTGTGTGCACATCAGTTCTTGAGGATTGTCTTGAGTTTTATGTAAACTTGTACACTCAGGGGTCCTGTGAGCACATATCTGTTCCTGAGGGTAGCTTCTTAGTTTGTATGTGAACTCCTGCTCTCAACGATTATCTGAGAACACTTCTCTTATCTATTTCTCAAACTGTGTAGCAGTATTTACATGGGGATGGTCGTGGTTATGATAATTTGTGTATTTCCCTACCAACATCAGGTTAATTCCTTTCGCAGGGATACTCTAAATGTATTTTTTTTTTTACTTCGAGCAATGATTGGGGAGAGGTGATTGAGTTCATGGACACAATGGGTTTAAGGACAAGTTTGTGCTACCAAATGGAAGGAAGGGCCTCTTAGGATAGTAGTTTGAAAAAAAATAAACCAACTGGATAGGTCTCATAAAGATGCAGATATATATATAAGATGAGTTTTGGGAAAATAAATACCCTACCTTTTGTTACATAATAGAGCAAAGTTGTTAGAATTTAATACATTTATCACCTTATATTCATTGCACAAGCCTTGTATGTAATGTGTTTTTAATAAGAATACTATTTAATAAATGTTTCCTTTTTTTGAATAAACGTTGCAGTTGGAGCTTATATATGACATTAAAAACATGTTGTAATGATTCACTTGAAACATAGATTCCTGCAATGGTATATGATCATATTCTGAGTGCTTTGAAAAGTAATTCTTAATTTACTCAAAACAAAAAAAAAAACGATTTTTGTTGCATTATATTGCTACAGTGTTTGTGTTTTTCTGCTGGACACATCCAACCAAACGTACATTTGGGATCAAAGTTCCATCTGCACTTCCTACTTTATTTGCCAGACTAATTAGTTTGTTTCTGAAATCATCACGTGTAGTTTCTTGGTCACCACAGGTTTGCTGACCTAAACACATGCATTTACTTCAGTCCTTGACTGATGTCAACACATTGCTTCATTTTGATTCTTTCATAGTACATAAGGCCTGCAAAATATAATTCAAGCAGCTTGGTGCTGCAATTGAAAGTTGTAAAGTATTTATATAAAAGTATTTGAGGGAAGTTGATTTTGTGAAGCTTATATAGTCAGCAAAATAATTCAGATTGCCTTTTGTTGTTTTACCATAACTGTTTTGTTTTATCTTGCATGATTTGTTTTAGTGTTCACTGAACTAAATATTGTCATGGTGGGCTAAAATAGTTTATGTTTTGAGCATGTGTTATTACTCTCCTTAAAGTTATCAATGACACATTTCTGTGTTCGGTTTCTTTTTGTATATATGGTTCTTCTCTTTGTTGCTTTAAAATATTAGGCATGTACACATTTTCTCACTTTAATTTTAGTGATCTCATATTTTGGTAGCTGTCTCTCTGCCCACCACTTCCCTTTTATGTCTATATAAATTTCCGGATGCGTTGATTCTTGTATTTTTGCTAGATTTCTAACTTTTGTGTGTGTGTGTTTATGGTAATGATCTATCAATTTTTGATTCGTTTTTCCCTGCTGAACTTTTTTTTTAAAATACAAGCCAGCATTTTCCATGTGTATGTATTAAAATAGAAGAATCTATCCTTAATGCTGATAGCGTGAACATTCTCCATATCTTATAGTAGAAATTTAAGTCTTAATTTTTCCCATTGAAATTATGATGTAGAGTTCGTTACTTTAAAAAAAAGTTGATGATCCAGTTCAACTTGTCATATTCATGTTTTTATTTGGGAAGTCTGTTGCCATGTCAGTCGCAGAGAGGTGAAGTATCCAACTTCACACTATTAGAAAGTGATGGAGCAGTATCATTACCTGCAGCTAATATGGAGTGGTATGATATTTATGGGAGCTTGAGTAGAGTAGTAGTCAGCGTTATGTCCCGGTTAGTCCCAATTTGACACTTTCTGGTTAACTGGATGGGAGTTCTTCCTTGTCTGGAATCAGCAACCTAATCCAAAAGCTACCATAGTCTTTTTCACATTGACCGGGTAGCTCTTTTTATGCCATTACAATTTACCTTTGATTTAGTTCTACTCATTTATTATATTACAGTTAGCAGCAATATTATATATGCACTGTTGGTATAGTTATTATGAACTACATTTGCATATTATATGATAAGAAAAGCCCAGCCACGTGGCCTATATATGTTATATTTATATAATATATATACATATTTATAATATATGTATGTATGTATAAACATGTAGTTTTTGTTGATTAAACTCGTTTAATTGTGATAGTAAGTAAAGTACCCCCGTCACGCCAAGTGGCGTATAGGGAAATATGGTGTTAGTGACCCTATATTTACAGACCTTCAGCACATGATTTTTGGGGTAATGTGGTCAGTATTACGCCCGTGCTGCTTTACTTTCCCAGAAAAAAAATCCGGTACCATTTAAGGCTGGGTGAACCCAGAAGCCGTCGGTTGGGATCGAACCCTACCCCTTGTCCGTGGTAGTCTATTTCACTAACCACTGAGCTATCGCGGCTCCCTTAATGTGATAGACCGGTAGAATATGTTCATGGATCCGTGAGAGTACACCCTTGTCAGAAAAGGCAATATTTGTCGTATGCGGTATTGGTAGCGGAAACATGATGACTGGGTGAAAAAAGGCATAACTGTTAGTTGCTGAATGACAGTCACGGTTGGAGTTACACGGGCCCAAGTACTATTGTTATTTCTTTTATTTAGACGGTAAACTCTCGGTGACCTTGAACATTGTAATTTCCACGAAGTTTCTTTCAGTTACCTGTACAGATTATACACCGTGTTTACCTGTATCAATTATTGACATTGATGACCTTTTGTGACCCAGTATTTATTTTGTGTTTGGGGGGTGGAGGAGCCCATTCAACTGCACACAACTGTTTCCAAAAAAAAAAAAAAAAAAAAAAGCAAGCGACTGCTACCTATCCTGCTCCCGACCTCAGTGATTATCATGGTCTGCCAGCAAAGTTCCAACTCAGTTTGCTACACTCTGGCTATCATGATCCTGGCTTCTCCTCTGCTTGATAAAATCTCACACTCCTGCCAATAGCAGTTAATCTCTTCTTACGCTTATTCTTTCCAGGCTAACCAATTCTTTTCGCTATATATTGTTTTTTTTTTCTTTTCTGGTCTGGAGTCTTCAGACGTGTGGGTCAAGGTGAGCCAGACATTGTCAGACAGACTATAATTAATTTATGAACACCACCCAATTCCGCAAGAGTTGATTTGGTTAGGTCACGTGTTTTTACTGGGCGTCGCGACGTCACGGCGTCGGGGCTTTGCGCAATTACCCGTTTAAAGAAAGATAGAATGGGTAATAAAATAGAGAAAAGGAAAAATGGAGGCGAGAGGCGGAATTGTAAGCGCACGAACGATTCCTCGAACAGTGAGCAACTTTTACGATAATTTTTGTAACGGGGAGAGATGAAGGAAAGTACTGATTTATAACAGCAGCTGACTAATGTTTATTATTAAGCTATGGTAACTCTATCGTGTTGTTGTGTCGTAACTTTGTTATCGTGTAACCAGTTGCACTGGCTATTATTTTCACGTCTTCATTTTCCCCATTCTAGCGCTACCCCATACGACTGTTCATCTTCATTTCTACAATTAGGACGTTAAGTATGCCCCATGTTGTGGTTTGCAGCGAATATATATCTGCGTCTTTTTGGCAGAACGCATCCGACTTCAGCATGTCTTTTTTGAGTGCCGGGTTGCTTCCCATCTTATACCTTCTTATTTGGTCAGACAAGTTAGTCTATTTTCAGACCCACTGCGTCGAGACGTAGTGGGGTCTTCATGCATGTAGTTCAGCTAAGAGTTACAGACCACATACACGTCTGTTGTTGTGGAGATATCTTGGCCTTCAAGCATGAGTCATCTCTCTGTGACAACACTGACAAAGCAGGTAGTTGCTGAATTTCCCTGTGGTGGCATGTAGAGCAACAACAAAATCTCTCCTTTTGCTTTGTTTTTGACCGTCCTGGAACTGACCTAAACTGTACTGAATTGTCTTTTCCGTTATAACCAAATCATCTTAAAGAATTGGTTATTTGTGTGTAACCTGCGAGCTACGAGAACTATCATCAGCATGCATGGTCTGATAGTAAGGACTGAGCACCCGTGTGTCTGTGTCTTAAGGTGCTGTGAGATTGATGCAACTATTCAGTAAAAATCATCGTCAACGGTGAAGTACCTGATTGTAACAACCTCTGAATATCTGGGATCTGTGGTGACTAACAATGGAGTGAGTTTGTCACAAAGAGATCGAAGGAAGATTAGCAGTAACAACACACACATTTAACGCAATGAAGAATACGCGGCACAATACCAGCAAGGCACTAACATTAAAATTACAGAGGACATGTATCCTCTCGATAGCAACCTACGGTTGTATATCATTGACAATCTCGTAAACAGTTAGGAAGAAAATCGATTAATTCGAAACAAAATGCTACAGAAAAATCCTTAAGATACATTGGCTAATGAAAAAGAGCAATGAAGACATTAAAAGATTTAAAACAAACTGGCTTATAAACACCATTCTACATAGGAATTTAAAATACTATAGCCTCGTCAAAAGACACAGAGAGTTGGAAAGAACAATAATGGAAGGTATGGTTCCTGGACAACGCATCAGGGGCACATCAAGATGGTGATTTCATGACATGAAGACCTTGTACATGGCAACAGAAGTGGGAGATCTGGCTATAGACATAGGTTCTTTCAGACGGACTGGTGAGTGCAACGTTCCACAAAGGACACATGACCTCATGATGATGATGGACAGAATGATTGGTCATTGCTCGACAAATCTTGTCATAATCTCGTGGGGCTAGATAGACGATCTTTGGCTTTTTCATTCCAATGTTCTTCTCTAGGATGTTGTTGTTGGCTTCAGTTTGACTTTCCCTCGTATGTCCACTGAGTGGCTGCTCTCGTGATGGTTTCCAGGTCTGTCTGAGCACGTGGATCCAAAACCGCATCCATATATCATTTAGTGTATGCATTTTTTTTTATTGCATATCTTGTTTGGTCTTTACATGTTTGGGATTGTTCGTTCTTCCTCCAAATTGTATGGAATTACTTTTTTTTTTTTTTTGGGCTTCATTCACTCAATTGTCCCTCATTTGTGTCTGTTCATTTAAGGACGTTAAATGGGTCCAGTTTGTGTTGTTTCGTGGTTTATATGGAACTGCGTTATTTGTGTCTTTCGACTAGACACATCCGACTTCAGTGCAGCATTTAATTTTTTTTACAGAATGGTGACAGTCTTTCTATTTTTTTTTTTTCAGTAGCAGTGTTTTCTTAATTATTCGGTTTCTATATGGGCATTAAATAGGATGAAGTTGGATGTTACAGTTGTAACAATTTTCGTTTGTGGATTAGCTTGCGCAACAGACGGATATTTTATTTGAAGAAAGAAGAACCGGTTACGTCCCGAGGCGTGTAAGCGATATAATTTGTTGTTTGTTTTGACAATTAAAATTTTTTAGGTCGTTTAGTCAGTTTAACATCACTTCGAATAGAAGTATAGACAGATTACACACACAGAGAATATGAGGAATTGGATGAAAAGAAAACAAACGATGAAGATGAAGTCTTAAAACAACTTAAAATGAAAAGAGAAAAAACTAAACACGATTCAAACAAGACAAATTAGATTTTTGGGGCATGTTAAAAGACACAGCAGTCTACTAAAAGTAATCGTGGAAGGGAAAATACAAAAAAGCAGAGGCAGATCAAGACTAACATGGACGAGTAACATCAAAAGATGGACAAGTCAACCTATAAACAATTTGCACCATCAAAGCAGGAGACAGAGTGGAATGGCGCTCCATGGTAGCCATTCGTTCGGAGACATCACTCAGTGATGATGATGAACATCACTCAGTGATGATAATGAACATCACTCCCGTCTTTTTTTCCCCCTAAAAAAATCCGGTAGAAGTTTAAGGCTGAGATTGTTATGTTTTCATAGAACTCCGTGTGCCTTTAGCCGTCTTATTTCAATAATACGACTACTACGTTTACAATGGTAAATAACCCTTTATAGTATTGATTTAAAAAAAAAACAACTGTTTACCAATTTGTCACACATGCTTACATGTTGTTTATAGACCACACGAGTTTAATTGTCTAAGTTCAGTGTAAGGGATATTATATCTCATTTTGTTTATTGTTGTTGTATTGATATTACAGTTTTTATGCGAACGTTTTCCGTTGAAGGCGGATGTTAAGATCAAACACTGGAGTCAGATATTGATTGTTATATTAGTGGGGATTTATATGAAATTGATTAGCCAAATTAGATGTTTTCCGAATAGCTTTTTTCCTTGTTTTTTTTTTTTGTTTAAAAAAAATCGTTTAAAAAGAAGCCAATGTACTCCTAGAAGTTGTAGACACTGAAGATAGAAAGTAAAAGCTTTTCGTGACACTTTTTTTTTAAAACCGTAGACACGCGACTGACTTAGTTTATTTAATACCATGGCGTCCATATATCACCCACCAGTGCAACCTGTCAGGTGGACGATTTTGCCGGTGTTTATTGTCGTGGACTTTCCAATTGTACTCTATCTTAAGCTGCTCACAGAGAAGCGAATGCAACTTAAGTTTTACTTACATTGCCATCAACATACACAAGGTGGTTAAATATATGTGCCAACTCTTACAGACATGAAAGTGGCTGGGGAAAGTCCCGGTTTTTATCATTTTTTTTTCTTTTTCGCCGCTGTTCCACAAGTTCCTTGACGTTATATAGGGAACTGCTACTTAGCTGATTATAATTTGGAATTGTAAATGCAACCCACATAAAGAGGCAAACGAACGTTATATATATATATATATATATATATATATATATATATATATATATATATATATATATATATAGTTTATCTTTAAAATATATCATCGTACACATAACTTTGAGCTTTGAGACTAGGTATTTGAAAGCTTGTCTAAATCTAAACTCAGTTCCTACGGGACACTCGTACTGCCCATATGTTGTAAATAACAGTAGAACCAAATATTTACACACAAAAAATGTCATTCAATTTCTAGTGATTCATCGAGCATAGAACATTTCAGCACACCCAGCATCCATTAAGTACTTTTATATTCGAAACGTGTGTGGAATTTTAATAAAGCTGCCTGGAAAGAACGATTGTAACCTTGACATGTTTGCTAGGTCCAGAAAAGCTGGGAGTTTTTTCACGCCGCTTGACCCACATTGTATCCTTTTCATGTAACCGAGTTTTTTCTTTCTTTTTCCTTTCATTTGTGTTAATGTTGACAGCATAACCTTTATAGAGTAATTATACAGCGTAAGCTAGTCTATGGCTGTGAGGATATGGAGCAGATGGTTTAGCGTTCCTTTAGTTAGGACGGCAGATAACTAGTATTAAACGCGAAAGTAAAGTAAAGTGCCCCGTCACGCCAAGTGGCATATAGGGAATATGGTGTTAGTGACCATAAATTTTACAGACCTTCAGCACATGATTTTTGGGGTAATGTGGTCGGTATTACGCCCGTGCCGCTTTACTTTCCCAGAAAAAAAATTCGGTACCCATTTAAGGCTGGTGAACCGGAAGCCGTCGGTTGGGATCGAACCCTACCCCTTGTCCATTGTAGTCCAGTTCACTAACCACTGAGCTAATGCGGCTCCTTTACACGCTAAAGCAAGAGCTAAATTTTCAAATCATACATTTTAAACATGTTTTTATTTGTGATAGACTATTAACTGGTATTTACGGCCGTATTCTCTATTGTGGTAACGATTAGTCGACAGTGTTAGTAATGATCAGTCGACAATGTTAGTAATGATTAGTCGACAATGTTAGTAATGATTAGTCGATAATGTTAGTTACCGTGGTAGACTAATGCTATGGTCAGGTCCTTGCATTTACTTTACTATTACGAGATGTTGAAGGGTAATCACATCGTGCACTTGAGTTTTGTTGTCTTTATTATGGCTGTAATCGTGTATTATAATTGCTTAAACTAGTATCAGATAGATGGATGTGGAAAGTTGTGTCTGCGATTTTTGTGTTTGTTTTATCTGCGACAAAAATAGTGGTTCTTCTATCAGAAAATGTTATTGTGCAAATTATACTGATGTTTACGGAATTACAGCCTGCTGTATTATTATACACATGGATGTTATTTTCTTTTTCTCAACATCCACCCGTTAAGTAGGCGTGAATATGTTGTGTCGTTAGTTCACGACAAAACCGCGATATCTTCGCCTTTCGGCCTGTCACGTGTCACATCCGTCTTCGTCATGGGTACATTTCTCATTTAACAATTTATCCCTAACAGCGGTCATTCTTGACCTGCTGTTTCTAACTTTTCTGCCAAAGATTCTTCACATGCGCGAGTACGCACGGGATCATTTGTTTTTCGCCGTTAGCCGAGAGGGTTAACATCGGATCTCAAAATCTAGAGACCATGGGTGAATTAAGCCACTAGTGAACACTTCCCACCATATATGGCGGGATTCAAACCCCGGCCCCAGCCACCGTCTACTTCTAGATGACCCAGTCCCAAATGGAGTGATAAATCTGACGCTTTTAAAAAAAAAATGTCATAATAAATGGAGTTAGTACCATAGAAAGCAAGAAGGTATATCTTGCAGTGAGTGTATTTTTGTAAGTGCGTGTGTCAAATCTGACTTATAACTGATGTTTTCATACATGTAGAAAATATTTTGCTAGTCAGTACTTTCTGTTGGTGTCAAGGCAATAATAAGTTAGCACTTTTTAACGGTATAAAGAGAAAAAAGAAAGAAATTAATTGGCAGTCAGTACTTCTGACGGTGTCGAAATAACTACTCATTCGATTAATTATCCGGCGTTATTCCTGTATATCATTATCTCCTTAATGTCTGTGCAAATAATGTTTCCACTATTCCCAGACTCTCATGATCGGATGAAATGATCATGGGCGATTGATTTCAAGGTGCGCTACTCTCGCAGCAACGAGACGGTTGTGTAATGCCTCATGAGAGCCAGAACAATTATTTCCTACTGGAGATCTCACTAGTGATAACAGATACGTAGAAGTACTAGTGAGAGTAATGCTTATGAGAAGGGAATAATTGTAAAGAGATACACTTTATATGTAACTGTTTATGTTGATTATTGTTTCACAAAAAAACTTCTGACATGATGAACACACGTTGCGACATTTGAAACGAGAAATCGAACAAAGGTCACTTTTATTGATGAGGATGTCCACAAAAGGTGACATGGAGTTTGATGTGCAAAATTGTAAATGTTGAAAGATATCTCTCAATCTCTCTCTATCCTCTTCTCCCCCCCCCCTTTCCCCCACAAATCATTAGGACCATGTTGTAAATAAAGAGTGCGGTGAAGAACAGTTTCTAAAAGATCGGTACTAATTTTGGGAGGTACATTAAAAACCCTATCATGTCTCATGTTATATAGACAATATAGTGTTGGTGATACATTTTGCATATGTCACACGGAAGTTAACAGTTTCTGGTGTAAAGTAATTGTCAGAACGTGTTGATGATCACGTGAGTTCAGTTATACTGGGTTTGATGTGAATAACACCGAGACCAAACCCAAAAGGTGTAATTAAGTTATGTATCTAACCATTTTCTCTCTCTCTCTCTCTCTCTCTCTCTCTCTCTCTCTCACTCCGCACTTTTGTACATTTCATAACTCTATTAACGATTTACAACCGTAGGTTCATCACTTAAGCACGAGTCGTTTGATGTGATTGATTAAAAGGCCAGTGCGACTACCAGTATCAAAGTTCATGAAAGACAATATGGTGCAGCATTTGTGTAACTGGAAATTTACGGACTGAAAAAGCCGTGGATGATAACAAATAATGCTATGGAACTTCTATAACCACGTCAAGACGAGGAAAGAAACTAACATTGCGATGTTATGTTATGGAATCATGGAGGAATACTCTGGAAAAAAAAAAAAAAACTACGGAAGACATCAAACGCGCTGCGAGGACATACTTTTAGGGGCAGTTTAAAGAAATTAGTTTAAGAGATTATCATGTAGGAACGGTTTGTTGAAAACCTTCTGTGATAGGTTATGACAAAGGATACTCCAATTTTTACTAGAAGTAATATATTGAAACAAGAACAGACCAAAGAACATAACATTACACATAACATTACAGCTTACTAAATAGTCTGCCTGCAGCACAAGTAAGAATAGATTGTTTAAAATGTGCACTGTAGTATAAGAATATATTACTAATAATGAAACATTGACTGCCGTCTATTGTCATGTGGAGAAATTCTAATTCACACTGTTCAAGCATACCGAAAAGAAGAGAAAAAAACATAACCAGAAATGCAAAACAAGTTGTAAAAAGTGGATGACATCAGGCGTGTTGAGTGAATGGTTCCCTGGCCGTAATAATGGAATACATCACCGGACCACGGAAATCAATGTCATCGACAACATCCTGCTCTTTCTAAGTATCACAGGTTGAAAGCAAATAGCCCAGCCTCAGTTTCCACACGGAATGAATGTGCCGGAATTCCAGATTCCTTTGCAAATGCCATTATTATTCTTGCACAACCGCACGGCTCTTTTCAGCGGCAGCGTTTTAGTGATCTTGTCGGTTGTTACTTTGATAGGACCTGACAATTTGAACAGAAATAAAAGTACAACTTGTGATATGAATGACAATAGTTTTTACTGATGACTTGCCTTATTTATAATAGCATTTACATACTTTTAAACTTGATTTGAAAGGGTGAAGATACACACACAAGTTCATGTGATTGGAAAGGACAGACAAATTGAGTTCCCAGCAATAACGGGAAGCGAGGTTGACTTAGAACACGATGGATTAATTAAAATAGACATTTATGGTGAGCGCATGCAGGAGAGACATTACATAGTATTGACCTGAAAACTCGCATTTCCCTTGACGCTTTTTAACAACAGAAGCAGTAAAGAAAGTATTCCCAAGGAATGTAATTAATAAACAGCCAGGAGATCAACTATTTGTAATAGAAAAACTCATTTATGCGAACACTATCAATATATCGTTAAACCCTAAAGTAGACTATAAATTATGTTTTACCTAACTACCATGTATTATATAAGTAGCTGTATTTTGACTTTGTCGTGTGCTTTCTACTGTTTTGTTGTTCCGTTCTTCTATCTGTATTTGTTCAGATCTCTTATTTAAGAAGGAATAGAAGAGAAAGAACGCACCTTGTTACGTTATTTTCGTTTCGCTAGCCTGGACATTTCTTCTGTTATACTTATTACACAAACGCTACTACTTCAGAAACATCGTGAGGCGCCATATTGTACAGTTATCCTGGTACACTTCTTCAAGAAACAAAGAGGAAACCGAATAATTACTTAATCTAGTTTTCCGCCTAGGAGTAAACAAAGTCTGCGGCATCTGTTGTATAACCAAGCCAAATGGGTTTGCATACAAACAGCTACCATGCTAACTGTTCCTGGTCCAGTCTTGAATGCGCAGTGGCGGAGTGGTAAGGGCGCTTGGGTTCAGTTCCAAGATGTGGCAATTTTTATTTTATTTTGAACTGTCATCTTTTAGGATTTTATCAGCCTTTGAAAATGGGTAACATATTTTTTCCCATTGAAATATTGGGCCAACCTGGCGTGGTCGGCTACATTGCTTATAAATTGTGCCCTTGGTCAATACATTGAATAACAATGCGGCTTTAGATCTAGAATATTAACTGCATGCACGGTTTTCTCTTTACGTTTGCTTCAAAAACAATCTAGAGAGCAGAGAAAAAGACTCTCTTCATCACATTGTATCGATCTTACAAAGGCCTTTGGCCTAATCAGCAGGAACGGTTCTTTAAAACCCTATCTAAAATAGGCTACCCACATACTCTGCTGAAGCTTGTTAAATCATTTCATAAGGATATGAAGGGTACCATTCTGTTCGACGGCAACACATCACAACCCTTCAACATACATACACAGTGGTGTCAAGCAGGGATGCGTTCTTGCTCCGACCCTATTTTGAATCTTCTTCGCTGTTCTATGAAACATCCATTCTAAAATGCGAACGAAGGATTTCATACTAGATCTTTGTTACTAGATAGTTGTTCAATCTCGCAAGACTAAAGGCAAGGTCCAAAATCATACATATCACTATTAGAGACCTGTCATTTGCTGACGATGCTGCACTTGTCACGCAAAGTCAGGAAGAACTTCAGAGCTTGGTACTTCCATTTGCGTTGAGTGCGTGACATCCTGATTGTTGTGCGCCTTTTGGCTGGTTGCCTCCGACTTCAGCACTTGAACTTGCTAGAGCAGACTGTGGTCTTGCTCGGTTGTAGGAACGCCTGGCCAGTCTTAGTTTTCAGTCCCTGGTGACTGTTAAGCCCCATCCCCACGACAAGGAGCTGGCCTTGATGAGGGTACTTCTATTTTCGCATGCATACAAAGATTCCAATCTAACAATAAGTTTGCAGAAAACTAATGTACTTGGTCAGGACGTCGAGACATTTGTCCTGAAGTCGTTCCTACTTGTTGTCACATGGCTTTGTAACAGTAATTTTGGATTTTCATTCGTGCTTGCTTTACTTTTTCTTCTTTCTTTCTTTCTTTCTTTCTTTCTTTCTTTCTTTCTTTCTTTCTTTCTTTCTTTCTTTCTTTCTTTCTTTCTTTCTTCTTTGTCCATCTTGTTGGTGGGCTTAACCGACCCGCCTCTTGGTTTTCTCGTGCGTTATGCTATATGTAAATGTGCAGTACTTTTAATTTGGAATGAATTCTTATGATATGGCTATCTTATTATATATACATACAGTGTCCCTTTAAAAAAAAAAAAACAACTGTTTACTCATTGAGCTTAAACAATACTTGCAGATATTAAATACAAATCTAGCGTACGTAATCAAGACATTTCTCCTATTTGTTGTTGGCTGAAACCAAAGACGGCAACAAAATATGTGGAATACTAGTCAGAGAACAGTTATGCAAATTATATACAGCGTATTTCATCGGTTTCATTCTTCATCTGCTAGTACAATTTCGATACGGCTGAATCACAAATTAGAAGCATTCGGGATTATCAACCTTGATATAACAAACTTTTGATAAATACTTCTAAGAGCTCTGCTAATAATATACAGCACTCGCCTGGTAATGATCAAAGGATTGACGGAACTAAGAAACGAGAACTCCCATCAGTTGTGTGTGTTGCAATCTGCTAATCATATTCAATTATTGCGAGCAAAAGAACAATGCTATTGTATTTGTAAGTGCGCGTACATGAAATTGGGAAAAATATCTTGCTCGTTAGTAGTCTAAAAACGAGGTACATCTGTACTTTTCTTGTAGCATTCAGGCAGGTATTTCTTGCAGCTTATAATTTGGGAGGAGGAATCGTGGAAGGAAGTTGGTAATGGAAAACTGTTTACATGCGTGCAGTTTCAGTGCCGGGAAAAATAAACGACGCCCCAGAGATAGGACCGGATGATTCTTCCAGAAATTTGAACCATCGAACCCTGTTAATCAAAGGAAATTGGAGCACGGTAGAGACTCTAGACGGTTAATGCGCATGCGGATCATTTTTACAGAGGTGAACCGCCTTTTGGATGCTAGTTGAATCTAAATGTAGGCAGTCATGAGTAATTTGGATGTAATATTGAAATCATAAGGAATTATGTCATCGTAGGATAGCATATTATATTATAGGAGACGGAGAAATCTTATCATAGAGTATGAGTGTATTTTGTAGATGGAAATGTCTTTGCAGTGGTTCCCAAATGGCGAGACGCGGGTCGCAGAGTAGAAGAGGATATTATTCCGTGCCTACTTAGTGGTTAGGGAGCCGCGATAACTCAGTGGTTAGTGAACTGGACTACAAAGGATAAGAGGTCGGGATCGATCCTGATGACGATTACCAGGTTCACCCAGCCTTAAATGGGTAGCGGTTTTTTTTCTGGGAAAGTAAAGCGGCACGGGCGTAATACTGACCACATTTCCTCAAACATAATGTGCCGGTCTATAAAAATTATGGTCACTAACACCATATGTTCCCCATACACCACGTGGTGTGATAAGGGCTCTCTACTTTAAAAAAAAATTATACTTATTTAGTGGTTACAAATCATAAAACGACAATATTCACACATATTTAATATTTTTTAGTACACTACGAGTTTTGTTTTTTAATAATAAAATAAACTCTTTTTTTCTTCTTTTTCTGCGATCATGGCTCATTCAGATTAGGACTCGGACTCTCTAATGAAGGCAGCTGTCCGTTTAAGTGATTCGGTAGCCCGTATAGTTTCTCTTCCAGGTTGTGGACCACATTGTCCTTCTCAGGTCTGTGTACTGGGGGCAGTCCTGTAGAGCATATTTTGTTGTCATGTTATCCAGGGTGCAGTGGCTGGTATTTCCTATTTTTAGTTTGGTGAACATGTGCTTTCTCATTCTGTTGTGGTCAGTGCATAGGCGAAGTATGATGAATTGAGCCCTCCTTGATAGATGGCGATATACATCCCTCTCGTTATACTTTGGGTGTTCTTGTTTCCATATTTCATTGTACTGGCCATTGATGATGGATTGGCTTCATCATAGCTGTCCAGATGGTCTCTTGTGGTAATCTCCCTCCCTCTTTAGCTAATTTGACTGAGTATTCGTTTCCGTGTATATTACAGTGTGATGGTATCCACTGAATGAGCACTCTCTGGAAGTTATTACACAGTTGGTCTAGGGTGTTCTCAAGTCATCTAACTCACTGTTTCTGGGGTTTTTAGAGCTGTTAGGACTGACGGTGCATCAGTGAGTATCACCAATTTCTTGTTTACGTTATTTTGTGTTGGATAGCCAGTCTTCCAGCGTCTTGAGGGCTTCAGTTTCTGCTTTTTATAGTTGTTTGAGAATTTCCCAGTAGCTATTAACTTGGTGATCTCTTTCTGGTTATTCAGCCTTAAGAACACGCCTCCTCCTCCATTTCTGGTAGCGTTTGTAGCAGAGCCATCTATGTATATGTGTGACCAGGAGCCCTGTTGGTAGTTGTCGTTTATGTGTTTTTCTGCTATGTGCTTTTTTTCTATGCGTCTGTTTGGGTGCCTTTTTTCATGATGCCTTACTTAAGTTCTGGTATTTTATGTTTCCGATGAGGAGTCATATCAGATGGGCTTTGGCATTGTTTGCGACAGTACTGGGTCACTAGTTGTCAGTTCTTTGGAGATTGCAGCGAAGTTGCTCCTCTTTAGTCTTCCTTTTCCGAAACCAGTTATCTTTGGTGCATGGGGTGATTAGGGAACCTTTATATTTCTCCGCTTGTTGCATTATTTTAATTTTCCGTCTGTCTTCTAAGGGTTTTAAACCTTTCACTGTTTCTAGAGTCTCGATAGGTATAGATTCATAGCCCCAGTGATGATACGGGCAGCCTGGTTTTGTGTGTTGTCAATTTTGCTAAGCTGTGTTTTGGAAGCTGTAGCTCAGGCTGTGACTCCATACTCTAGGACGGTCTTACTCTTCCTACGTATAGTCGTTTCAAGATTTGGCTGTCTGCTCCCCAGTCCGTCCCTGCTAATTTCTTCATATATGTTCGTTTTCTGGCTCTTTGTTAGCTTTGTCTATCTTATTTATCCATGCCATTCTGCGATCCATGATGACGTCAAGATATGTTGGGTTTTGGTCAATAGGAAGTATATGGTCTTTTATCATCAATTTTGCAGAGAGTGTGTTTCTTGATAGGCTGAAAATTATGTATGTAGTTTTTTTTCGTTAATCGGTAGTAGCCAGGTGTTCGTCCATTTTTCAAGTTTTCCTAGGGCATCTTGCATTCTAGAGCTAGCCACTGATATGGATTCTTCACATGCCCATATCTCCAGTTCGTTGCGTACATTGCTGAATGTATTTTGGGTGGAATGCCCATTACTATGTCATTTATGAAAATTAAAAAGAGCGTTTGGGATAGGACTCCGCCATGTGGGACACCTTGTTCGATTCTGGCTTTCTTACTTAGTTGTCCATGTACTTGTACTGTGGCCGTTCTGTCTTGTAGGTATTGAGATATCCAATTTAATAAACGGCCTTGGATGCCAAGTCTGAGAAGCTTGTTCTTTAATCCTTCTCTCCATACCCTAACAAAAACCTTCTCCACTTTTTAAAATACAAAACACACACACACATTGAGCTAAATATTTATAATCATACACAACGTATTTTCTAAGTGGGTGAAATAATTAATTTTGTGTTTGTGTGTGAAGAATTAGGAAAACGCCATTTGTAAACATAAGTATGCTGTAGATTGTGTGTTGCTGTTGCTGCATTCAATCCGTTTTACATCTTTATTGCCATTGAACTTCATTTTGTACCTAACGTATTAACCTACCCTTAAAATACAAAAATCGGTGATTTATAATATCGTAACTGCCATGTGGATTCTGCCGATATATGATCAGCCGCGGTGCCGCGGTTGTTTAAAGTTTGGGAACCACTGGTCTGTAGTATATTTCAAGAGTTTCACTAGCGTTGTGGTTAGCTTTTAGCTTGGCTATAACGAACACAAGTTCAATCCCAACCAACATTCGACCCAACCAAAACAAATAATGGTGACCAGCAAGCTCACTGAGTGGGTAAGGTAATTACAGAGAGGAAGAGTACTCATGTCTCCTTCTCAGTTTGAAATGCCGTGCCTAGGCACGGTTGTTTTCTTGCGATTATGTATTGTACAGGATATATATATACATACATACATATATATATATATATATATATATATATATATATATATATATATATATATATATATATATATATATATTATACCTGGTGACTTTTTCATTTTTAATTTGGATATTGCCAGCTCTAGCTCTCTTTGTGTAATGGGTATTTCCATGACTTCATGTGCAGTCTCTTCTTGTCTTGCATTTTGTTGTTTTAGACGGGTCTCTTGACGTTTCTCTAGGCTATCTATCTATCTATCTATCTTTCGTTCGCCTGAAGCATTGTCTATATCTGCAATGTCGTTTCCTGTATAAATGTTACTGTCTTTTGTAATTCTTGCAGTGGCCCATATAGTTTTGTCTGTAGTGTTGTATCTATGGGCCAATGGATTTTCCTCAGTCTACTATATTCAGTGCAGTCTTGAAGTATGTGTTCAGCAGTCTGGGGCGCCTGTCCACATGTACAAGTAGTTGAGGTGCCGATCTTGAATTTTGTATACATGTGACTATGGAGTCGATTGTGTCCTGTTCTGAGACGTATAATGATAACTTGTTCATATCTATTCATATTATAAAAGGCATCCTGATTTGGGGCTTGTGGTCCTCTGATTGATTTGATTATCTGTTTCTTATGATGGTATGTAACAGGTGTATCTAGTTGTGTGCCTGTTGAACCTTCCTTTGCCAACTGATCTGCTTTCTCATTTCCTGGTATTCCACAGTGAGATGGGATCCACTGCAGGGCAACCCTGTGGTGCTTGCAGAGTTCAGTCAATAAGGTCTGCAGATGTGGTAATTTTCTGGATTGTAGTGCCTGGAGTACTGATCTTGCATCTGTCAAAAACACTACAGGCTGCGGGCTAAGATTAATGTTCAGCAGTTTTTCTATTGCTAACTTTATTGCTTGTATTTCTGCATCATAATTGTGACAATATTTCCCTGTTGCTATTTTATTCATATCCCTAGTGTTATTTGGGTATTCTATATATGCACCTGCTCCCCCATTTTTTACTGCATTCTGTGCTGATCCATCTGTATACACACGAATCCATAGGTCTTGTGGGTATTCTTCATCCAGGAAACTGAGAGTTATTGTTTTTCGCTGTAGACTATTCTGTTCCTCTTTATCAACTATTCCTTTCACTTCTGTCCGTATTTGAACTGATAATCCAGATTCCTCTGTCCAGGGAGTCTGTTCTGGTATGGGCAGTAGGGGGTTAACAGCTCTTGGCATGTCTGGTGTTTGTCTACTAATACGCTTGGCTTGGTGGATAAAACTGCTTCTCTTAAGTCGTCCCAATGCAAGATTTTGGAATCGGTCCTTCATTGGATGTCTCGGCATGCAAGCAAATTTTTCTGCCTGTATCAGCACCTTTGTGTCCCTCCGTTCTCTCAGTGCTGGTATCCTCCACAATTTCTCCATCTCTAATATTGGTGTTGATTTCATTGCTCCTGTGATGACCCTAAGTGCCTGGTTTTGTACTTTATCCAGTTCTTGAAGTGTGGTGTTTGATGCTGAACACCATGCAGATGATCCATATTCTAAATGTGGGCGTATACTCTGTTGGTAAACTTTACTGAGTATTTTCCCACTCGCACCCCACGTAGTTCCACACAGCTTTCTTAGAATAGCCAATTTTCTCCTTGCTTTTTGGGTTGCCTTATTTATCTGCTGTTTCCAAGATAGTTTGTTATCAAATGTAACTCCGAGATACGTAGCCTGTATGTCTTCTTTCACAGGCTCATTGTTTATATAGATGGCTCCTGCTTTTTGTTTTGGGGAAAGAGTGAAAAGTGTAGTACTGCATTTGTCTGTATTGATGCTGATACACCATCTATTTGTCCATGAATTCAGTGCATTCATAGCTCTTTGTAACAATTTGGAGGCCACTGTTGCATACTCCTCTGTGCACCACATTACCAAGTCATCTGCATACATTGCCACTTTGATACCATGTGGTAGTTCAGTAACTAGGTCATTGATGTAGATCAGAAAAAGTGTTGGAGATAGTACCCCTCCCTGTGGAACGCCCTGGCGCAGTAAGACCTTCTTACTCTTAAGACCATCCAGTTGCACTCTGGCTCTCCTGTTATGCAGGTATGCTTTGACCCATTTGTACATCCTGCCATTTACTCCATAATTTCTCAGTTTCTTCAAAAGCCCTTCCTTCCATACCTTATCAAATGCTTTCTTTAGGTCTATCCATGCTGCTAGTACCAGTTTCTTTTCTTGAAACGCATCCTCAATTTCCTGGGAAAGATAGGTTGCCTGATCTTCGGTAGAGTAACACTGTCTAAAGCCTGCTTGTTGTGGGACAAGGAGATTTTCACTTTCCAGGTACCACTGCAGTCTGAGATTGATTATACGTTCCATTGTTTTACACAAACAGCTTGTAAGGCTGATTGGTCTATAGCTGGATGTCATTGAACCATCTTTTCCTGGCTTTAGTAATGGTATCATAATTGCTTCTCTCCATGCCTGTGGCACTTTACCTGTGATCCAGCAAATGTTGTAGATCTGCAGTAGTTTTGCTTTAGCTGCAGTTCCCAAGTTCTTAATCATTTCATTAGACACTCCATCACTACCTGGTGACTTTTTCATTTTTAATTTGGATATTGCCAGCTCTAGCTCTCTTTGTGTAATGGGTATTTCCATGACTTCATGTGCAGTCTCTTCTTGTCTTGCATTTTGTTGTTTTAGACGGGTCTCTTGACGTTTCTCTAGGCTATCTATCTATCTATCTATCTTTCGTTCGCCTGAAGCATTGTCTATATCTGCAATGTCGTTTCCTGTATAAATGTTACTGTCTTTTGTAATTCTTGCAGTGGCCCATATAGTTTTGTCTGTAGTGTTGTATCTATGGGCCAATGGATTTTCCTCAGTCTACTATATTCAGTGCAGTCTTGAAGTATGTGTTCAGCAGTCTGGGGCGCCTGTCCACATGTACAAGTAGTTGAGGTGCCGATCTTGAATTTTGTATACATGTGACTATGGAGTCGATTGTGTCCTGTTCTGAGACGTATAATGATAACTTGTTCATATCTATTCATATTATAAAAGGCATCCTGATTTGGGGCTTGTGGTCCTCTGATTGATTTGATTATCTGTTTCTTATGATGGTATGTAACAGGTGTATCTAGTTGTGTGCCTGTTGAACCTTCCTTTGCCAACTGATCTGCTTTCTCATTTCCTGGTATTCCACAGTGAGATGGGATCCACTGCAGGGCAACCCTGTGGTGCTTGCAGAGTTCAGTCAATAAGGTCTGCAGATGTGGTAATTTTCTGGATTGTAGTGCCTGGAGTACTGATCTTGCATCTGTCAAAAACACTACAGGCTGCGGGCTAAGATTAATGTTCAGCAGTTTTTCTATTGCTAACTTTATTGCTTGTATTTCTGCATCATAATTGTGACAATATTTCCCTGTTGCTATTTTATTCATATCCCTAGTGTTATTTGGGTATTCTATATATGCACCTGCTCCCCATTTTTTACTGCATTCTGTGCTGATCCATCTGTATACACACGAATCCATAGGTCTTGTGGGTATTCTTCATCCAGGAAACTGAGAGTTATTGTTTTTCGCTGTAGACTATTCTGTTCCTCTTTATCAACTATTCCTTTCACTTCTGTCCGTATTTGAACTGATAATCCAGATTCCTCTGTCCAGGGAGTCTGTTCTGGTATGGGCAGTAGGGGGTTAACAGCTCTTGGCATGTCTGGTGTTTGTCTACTAATACGCTTGGCTTGGTGGATAAAACTGCTTCTCTTAAGTCGTCCCAATGCAAGATTTTGGAATCGGTCCTTCATTGGATGTCTCGGCATGCAAGCAAATTTTTCTGCCTGTATCAGCACCTTTGTGTCCCTCCGTTCTCTCAGTGCTGGTATCCTCCACAATTTCTCCATCTCTAATATTGGTGTTGATTTCATTGCTCCTGTGATGACCCTAAGTGCCTGGTTTTGTACTTTATCCAGTTCTTGAAGTGTGGTGTTTGATGCTGAACACCATGCAGATGATCCATATTCTAAATGTGGGCGTATACTCTGTTGGTAAACTTTACTGAGTATTTTCCCACTCGCACCCCACGTAGTTCCACACAGCTTTCTTAGAATAGCCAATTTTCTCCTTGCTTTTTGGGTTGCCTTATTTATCTGCTGTTTCCAAGATAGTTTGTTATCAAATGTAACTCCGAGATACGTAGCCTGTATGTCTTCTTTCACAGGCTCATTGTTTATATAGATGGCTCCTGCTTTTTGTTTTGGGGAAAGAGTGAAAAGTGTAGTACTGCATTTGTCTGTATTGATGCTGATACACCATCTATTTGTCCATGAATTCAGTGCATTCATAGCTCTTTGTAACAATTTGGAGGCCACTGTTGCATACTCCTCTGTGCACCACATTACCAAGTCATCTGCATACATTGCCACTTTGATACCATGTGGTAGTTCAGTAACTAGGTCATTGATGTAGATCAGAAAAAGTGTTGGAGATAGTACCCCTCCCTGTGGAACGCCCTGGCGCAGTAAGACCTTCTTACTCTTAAGACCATCCAGTTGCACTCTGGCTCTCCTGTTATGCAGGTATGCTTTGACCCATTTGTACATCCTGCCATTTACTCCATAATTTCTCAGTTTCTTCAAAAGCCCTTCCTTCCATACCTTATCAAATGCTTTCTTTAGGTCTATCCATGCTGCTAGTACCAGTTTCTTTTCTTGAAACGCATCCTCAATTTCCTGGGAAAGATAGGTTGCCTGATCTTCGGTAGAGTAACACTGTCTAAAGCCTGCTTGTTGTGGGACAAGGAGATTTTCACTTTCCAGGTACCACTGCAGTCTGAGATTGATTATACGTTCCATTGTTTTACACAAACAGCTTGTAAGGCTGATTGGTCTATAGCTGGATGTCATTGAACCATCTTTTCCTGGCTTTAGTAATGGTATCATAATTGCTTCTCTCCATGCCTGTGGCACTTTACCTGTGATCCAGCAAATGTTGTAGATCTGCAGTAGTTTTGCTTTAGCTGCAGTTCCCAAGTTCTTAATCATTTCATTAGACACTCCATCACTACCTGGTGACTTTTTCATTTTTAATTTGGATATTGCCAGCTCTAGCTCTCTTTGTGTAATGGGTATTTCCATGACTTCATGTGCAGTCTCTTCTTGTCTTGCATTTTGTTGTTTTAGACGGGTCTCTTGACGTTTCTCTAGGCTAATTTCAATATTGTTGTCATTTGCAAAGGAGTCTGCAAAGTGATTTGCTGCATGTTTACCTGTTAGAATGTTTCCATCCTTCTTCAGTGTAATTTTTGTGTTCCCTTCTGTACCCTCATCATTCAGCTGTTTTACAAGCTTCCACACTTTTCTTGTGTCTCGTTCTAGATTCATGTACTCTGTTTTCTCTTTCCAACTTCTCCGTCTGGCTTGTAGTTTAGCCCATTGAAATTTGGCTTTAGCATGCTGATAGTTATTGTGGTGTTCCTGGCAGGGGTTATTTTCTGCTTGTTTTCGAGATGTTTCCATGTCATTGTGCAGTTGCTCTAGTTCACTATTCCAGTATGGTTTGTAGTGTTTCCGTGCCCCTCTGGGTATTGTTTCACTGGCAGCTTGTATTATTAGTCTACTGAATTCATCAACTATTTTGTTGATGTCTCTGTCTGTATTTAGATCTTTAGTCAGTACACTGGTGTAATGTTGATACATTTTCCAGTCTGCCTTTTTGTAATTCCATCTGGAGAGAGTGCTGCTCTCCCTGACGGCCTCATTTTGCACCACTAAAAAGACAGGTCGGTGGTCGCTGCCTCCAAGTTGTTTCCCAACAATACGTGTGATATTCCAATCCAGGTCTGGTGAATGGAAAGCAAGGTCTGGTGTAGATGTGGTATGCCATGATCTGGAATAGAATGTTGGTGGATCTGTTGCCTGGTTTAATAGTATAAGCCCATTGTCATCCTGCCAATTTTCAAGTTCTTCACCTCTCTTGTCCATATCTTCATAGCCCCAGCTCTGTGAATGGCTGTTAAAGTCTCCACATACAATTATTCTTTCTTTTAATGTAATTGTGTCTAGTGCTAGTGGGCGGTCACTCGGACAGTAGTAGTTTAGTAGATGGAAGTCTGTATTTCCTGTCCTGAGGTGCAGTATTTGATATTCCGCCCCATCCATATACACTTCAATCTGACATGCATTAATGTTGTTCCTTACAAGAGTCAGTATTCCGCCCTTTTGTCTGTTTTTCCTGTCAGATCGGTAGCACTGGTATCCCCTAATCTTCAAGGCTATGTCGTTGTTTAGATGGGTTTCCTGCAAACAGCATATGCTTACTTGTTCTTCATGCAGGATATTTTCTAATTCTATCTTTTTACTGTACCCATCTCTTTTGCTGTTGATGCCTTCAGCATTCCAGTGCATTATTTTGAGTGGTCTTATTTTGGGTTGGCCAGTAACTCTATTCTCTCGCCCCCTGACTCCACAGAGCGATTGAGAAGGACATCCAGTAATATAGGTTGGGCCCTTTCGAGGCTGAGGGCCCGGCGCTGCACCTGCCTGAGTGTCCATCACAGGGCGAGTGCCATATCGATTTGCAGTTATAGGCATGCTTCCCATTGGCGTGAGTGCGTGGCATCCTGATTTTTGTAGTGCGCCTTTTGGCTGGTTGCCTCCGACTTCAGCACTTAAAATTGCTAGAGCAGACTGTGGTCTTGCACGGGTGTAGGAAGGCCTGGCCAGTCTTGGTTTTCAGTCCCTGGTGACTGTTAAGCCCCATCCCCACGACAAGGAGCTGGCCTTGATGGGGTGATGATCAGATTACCTCCTACTGCGAAGCTCTGTATAAGGAGTTTTCTATTACTATCATAATGCTAAAAGATATTTAATAATAAAACTATTATGTATGTCCAGGAAGTAGCGATTATTACTATTAAGTATAAATCATGATTTGCAACCATTCCACTTCTAAAATATCATATACCACATAAATTGTTTGGTATTTTAGTGAACCAAACCCCCAGAGCAATAACTCTAGAACGCCCCACTTTCTCTTGACTCTGTAAAACACAAGAGAACTGAGCCGAAATAACCACCTCACATTTGCTTCAGTTAAGTCGCATCCATGAACTTGACCAACACACAGCCGGTATGCAACGTTTTTTTTTTAAATCACATAATAGAGTATTTATTTCACGTTGTATATGTGTGTGTTCCGCACCAAAAACTAACATAATGTTTATTGTAAGTATATTTGTAATATCTAGAGGTGCAGTGTATAAAGATGCAGTTGTCATTCATTCTACACTGTAAGTGATAGGATTATTTTAACATATGGATGTTTGTTTACTAAACCACATTTGAAGGTTTTAAAAGCGTTGTTTCTTTCTTAATTATATCTTTTGATCGTAGTAGATGGTGAGTGTGGTGATATCATGCCATAGATTGTATATCGTTTTGTAGGTTTGCATGACATCCTGTTAATTGTTATCACATTGCAATGGGAGGTCTAACCAGATGCTGCAATTAAGACATGACTGTATTGTGGAAGATTTACCGACAAAGTTCATTATTAATGGTTTGTTTTATTGTTATAGTGAACAGCTGAGATCTTCCAGCCAGCTGTTGACATTATAAGTACAGAGTTTAATCTAATAATCAACCTTGCACGCAGTCACCTAATTCAATCATTGCTTCATTGCAACTACCTCCCACTGGTTGTTTCTTTACGTACACGCTAACTCATAACATTAACTGCGATGATCAACACGCACCTAGGTTTCTGTGTGATAACTTCTCCCCTTCCCACATCGTGTCTATATTTTTTTGAGTGGATAGTGCACTCGGTATTGAAGACATGGTTCCTGGTTTAATTCCAAGATTTGGCCAACACCACCTAACACCCCCCCCCCCCCAAAAAAAAAAAAGCGTATGTAGCCAGGACAGCTTGGGGGTTTACCCAATCTTTTAAATAAAAAAAATGGAGACCGGATTTTGTCTGAAGTCCGGGTGCTTAGCGTGAACTGACCACATATTCCATAAAATGCGCTGTTGTTCATTGAAATAAGGACCTCCTATAACATACTGTTGTTAATATTAAAATTCACCTCTCATAGGTCGCCACATTTGGAGGCGAGGAGGCTAGTGCTCTCTCTCTCTCTCTCTCTCGCTGTTAGATATCTCCGATTCAGTGAGGGGCACATAATTCCTATACTTTTCTTAGCTGGGCCAGATTGATAACACCACACAGGAATTAATCTCATGTTCACTTTATAACGAAGCCAGCATGTGAACCACTACTACTGCCTAATTTTAAATACAAATAATGTTTTAAAAAAAAAACTCAATCGTAAATTTGAAAATGGTAGCCGTTACGTCATGTTGTGGGAGAGGAAAGATGGTGTTAGTGCCCATATATGTTTCCAAGACCACCTATAAGTGATTTGGTGGTCAGAATTAAGTCCTCATTTTAAACACTAATCATATCTTCTCAACTGAACTCCTTGAAATTATTTTATGGGCCGGGGAAAAGCTGGCTGTGGTTTTATTTTTAATACATTTTTTTGTATGTGTCTCTAGTCTTATCATACATGTTATCAATGTCCGTTAGCTTTTCTGTTGTTTTTCCTGATAACGCAGAAATAACACAGTGCACGAACTCCAAAACACCAGTCTGCCTCTACTACTAGCTAATTATATATACTTAACGATTACTGATGGATACTATGAGCATGTCTTTTTGCATGAGACAAGCGCTATTTTACCCACATGTGTATGTTTTGCTTAGATCGCAGAGTTTTGTAAGATTAGCTTAACTGACAGTAATAGACATTATTTAGTAGTTAGCACCTTGTGGTCCAATGCATATTTTCTCAATACGCCTCTATTGAGAAATCTTTTCACAGTTGTGATTGACAGCAGTTGATTTGTTCATTTGTGTCATTCTAGGAAGATAACAACTGTGGATTTATAGAAGAAAAGGTAGAATTGGATGGAAAGAAAAGAAAACAAACGATAAGTTTTAAAACAACTGAAATTAAAAAGAGACTACTAAATACAATTAAGACAAGACAAATGAAATGTTTGGGGCATGTTAAAAGACACAACAGCCTACTGAAAGTAATATTGGAAGGGAAAGTACAAGGTAAAAGTACAAGGTAAAAGAGGCAGAGGCAGATCAAGACTAACATCAAAAGATGGACAAGTCAATCTATGACAGCCTGCACCATCAAAGCAAGAAACAGAGTAGAATGGCGATCCATGGTAGCCAACCTTCGTTGCGGAGAAGGCACTCGATGATGATGATGATGATGATGATGAGGAAAACATGCACATACTTCTTCTATTTTATACATTCAAAGTGTTTAGAAGCTGCAACTTAAAATGTAATATCTATTGTTAAAAATTAATATTGCAACCCGGAAACTCAGATTTGACAATCTATTTTTTTATGGCAAGGATTACTTTCTAAAATATCATTCATACATGAAAATAGTACTTTAAAAAAAGTGTATGTTTTGCATATTGTGTCACAAAACCACTTCTATGAAATATCAGTTTTAATAATGAGTGGAATGTTGTAGACTTGGAACATTCTTCTTTTTCTTCTTCTTTCCTTCCTCATTTGATTTTCAGCGTCGAAGGGAAATATAATTTGCGGTCTTTTGCTCTTCTGTTCGCCTCTGCTGCTGTTATGTTTTCTATTGTTTCTAATATTGTGTCAATCCATTTTTTTCGTGGTCGAGTCTTGGGTCTGGTGTTCTCGCAGCGTTTTTTGATGGCACGTTGTGTTTTGATCTTTCTGCATTGTCACGTGGTCAAACCATTTTATCTGTTATTTCTTTTATATATTCTATGATGGGGGTTATTCCTAGCTCTCTCTCTCTCTCTCCCCCCCACCCCCTCAGTTCTTCACTTCGGATCTTATCTCTCAGGCTGTTTCCTGTCATTCGTCTTACACATTTAATCTAAGTAGATGTGTATTTTCTTATTGTTCTTGCATCTACGATCCAGGACTGGCATTGGTAGCTCAACGTTGGGATGACGATTGTATTGGAGAGTGCCCTTTTTGCCTCTATTTATTTCCTTGTTGGACAATTGTGGTGATACCTGTCCAATGATTTGACAAACTTTGTTGCATCTTGAGTCTTTTTTTTCTGTTTATGAATTGTTTGTTACAAGACTTCGTGGGTATTTTAAATCTAAGGCACTTGTCTTAGTTGTCTGCCGTCTATAGTTATGATGATGTTATGTATGTCTTTTGTGATATTCATGACTTCTGTTTTGTTGCTGTTGATTTTCATGCTGTACAGTGTGCCTGTGCAGTTAAGTCTATTTAAGTGTTCTTGTAGGTGTTCTATTTTTCCATGTATTAGTGACTGATGGTTTGGAAATAAAAGCTCTTTGATCTCCTCTGTCTCTTGCGCCATTTGCTTCCCTAAATGTTAACAATATACAACATGAAGATCAACATAAGCAAAAACCGAATTAATGGCAAAGCGAGAAAGAAAGAAAAACTAAACATAATAGATAATGCAACTTTGAAGCAAGTAGACAATTTTAATTATCTGGGTAGCACGTTAACACAAGACAATAACCAAGAGACAGAGATATATATAAGGTGTAACAAAGCATGCCAAGTATCAACACTATTGAAAAACAAAGCAATAACTACGGAAGCAAAAAGGGCAATATACAAATCAATTTTTCTACCAACTCTGTGCTATCAGTGCCAGAATTGGACGCTGGACTCTAGAACAATAAGAAAGATAACGACCACCGAAATGAAATGTGTCAGAAGAATGACAGGAAACAGCTTAAGGGACAGAGTAAGAAACACTGACCTGAGGAAGAAACTCGAAATTGAACCAGCCATCGAATACATAAAGAAACAACAGATAAATTGGTTCGGCCACATAACAAGACAAAAAGAACTAACAGATAAATTGGTTCGGCCACATAACAAGACAAAAAGAACTAACAATGACGCAAAGAGCCATAAACAAACGCTACGAAAACGCCAGATTAAGAGGAGACCGAAAAAGAGATGGATAAAGGGAATACTAGAATCACTAGGAGGAATAACATCAGAAGAGGCCAAAAGAAGAGCAAAGAATCGCAGATTGTTTCTCCCTCAACGCCAACGGCAACAGAGGAAGGATAGAAGAAGAAGAAGAAAAGACTGTGAACAATTTTATTTTAGATTGTAACTAAAATATCACTTTGAGATTACAACCAACGACCGTGTTTTGCATTATTTTTCCCTTTCCTGTAAGAAAACGGTTTTGTAATCAGATTTGTCTTTCAAGGAAAGTAATCTTATCAGACTAACTGGTATCATGAAAGATTGAAAAAATCCCGCAGGAAAAGAGAACTAAGACCAAGCCATATCTAAATGCTGAGGTTTAACACAGTTATACTGAAACATTTCAGGCTTCACGTGATGTGGCATTAGCTTTTCTGCTTTAAGTATCAGGCAGGTTTCTCAATATGACATATTTAACTAACAATTGTTGTTTTCTCAATTCAGACAGGAATTAACTTTTTAAAAAGTACTTTTTTTTAAACAATTTTTTTCTGTTTAGACTCATCCGCTCACTCTTTACTCCTCAGCACATGTCTATCACCAGGGCACTGCTCGTATTACTGTAAACATTCGTTCATTTCCGCTGCACACTTTTTAATTACGTATTTTGACTCGAGAAAACGAATGCAAGCGCAAGCAACGAATAACTTCTCTTTATATTTAATCTTTATTTTGAAGTGGTAATCAGAAACTGCAGTATCTTTTCCTTTCATTAAAGCCGCGTGTACCACATTTTAGAGAGGATTTATGGGCTCCATTTATTAGCAATTTTGTTTATCTTTTTGTCTTTCATTGTACTTATCTTTTGTATTCATCTCCTGTAACAATGTATAAACTTTATGAACAATCGGTAATCTTGTAATGAGGTGTCCGAGGATATTGTGTACAAATAATTATTATTATGATTAATGATTATTATTTTGTCACTATTTTTTAAATGACAGTGGAACTACGTTTTCCTCCTTTCGTTTTTACAGTTTTAGATCCACTGTATAAACAGTGATTGGTTCGTTGACAACCGTTCGTTACAAACGTTTTCGGTTCACCGCACTAATTGGTAAAGCTGCTCGTTTACCCCGCCTATTTGGTCCAGTCTGTTTGCTCCCGTCGCTCTTGTTGTTTTAATTTACACATCTCTATCTCTCATCATTTTGAATTACCTCTGTATTGTTTTGTCCATGTAGCCCCTTAGGTTTCATCAACTCGTTTTCTTGGTCTGGTTTCCATAAAACCACACTTGTCGTTTACCTAGTTTCATGAACTTATTCCAGGCACATTATAATTTCCGTAAATTCATCGTTACACCTCATACTCTCTCTCGTACGCGCGCGCGCACACACACACACACACACTATTCCTTTATGTAACTAACGCCCTGACATCTTCTCTCTCACACACACACATCTCCGTATGTTCAATAGTGCTCACCCCTGATCGTATATCACACACCACCTCCATAGATTAATTAACATTTCTCACTGCCTGCCTGTCTGTCTCTCTCTCTCTCTCTCTCTCTCTCTCACTCACACACACGCGCGCATGCACGCACACGCATTAACCTTTCTCACCGCCTCACACACGTTCATTTCTTAGATTAACTAACAATCCTCACTACCTCTTACACAACACACACACACACACACACATTTAATCTACCTTCTATCCCTTTCCACCATGCGGGTAGAATCCTTGTTAATCTTAATCACTTGTTTGTTGATTTCTCCCGACGACAATTTCATGTTCGTCCATTAAATAAGAGTAAGTAGTAGGGTGGAGCCGCGATAGCTCAGTGGTTAGTGAACTGGACTACCACGGACAAGGGGTAGGGTTCGATCCCAACCGACGGCTTCCGGGTTCACCCAGCCTTAAATGGGTACCGGATTTTTTTCTGGGAAAGTAAAGCAGCACGGGCGTAATACTGACCACATTACCCCAAAAATCATGTGCTGAAGGTCTGTAAAATATAGGGTCACTAATACCATATTTCCCTATACGCCACTTGGCGTGACGGGGTACTTTAAAAAAAAAAAGTAGTAGGGTGTCCACGGTCTACTATTAGCTTGTGATATATGTGCCTTTTGACACACAGCATTTTGGGGTACTGTAGTTATATTGTTTTGATTATTACCAAAACCTGATCGTTTCTGGTTCACTGATAAATATGACAAAGGTCAGCGTTTAATCCCTGACTGTTTGCAGCTTATTCTTAGTGTGGAATTCTCAGGGAATGGGGATGGTGGTGCATTACGCTCAACAGCAGTTGATTGTTTGGACAAGATCAGCGGCAACAGCACATAAGGATCCCTTCCACCTTACATAGATGCATCTGAAAACAGGCTAACCAATCTGACGAAACGAGTAGTTATCGAAAAGAGAAGGCAACCCAGTACTCAAAATTGTGTTGTAGTCGGATATGTTGGGCCGAACGGCGCAAATATCGCAGGTTGCTGTTAACGATAACACAACGTCCATTAAATGTCCTTTTAATGTAGAGCCGTAAAGAGTTGTAGCCGTCCGTGAATACAGAAGAGGAATGACACACTCTGCTTCGTGCGTATGGTTCTCAGTAGCACTATCTGCCTAACTTAGTCATCTATTTATAAATAAAACTTACTTAACAATAACACTATACTCTCTCTCTCTCTCTCTCTCTCTCTCTCTCTCTCTGCGATCAGGTCTCAATCAGAGTAGGATCCCGGACTCTCACATGCAGTCAGCTGTCAGGTTTGGTGTGTTGATGGCCCCCACAGACAGAACATCACAATTAGTCTGCCAGATCCACTCTGAATTGAACACCCGTTAAAACGTTGCACTGTGTTCTGCGCCAGTGGCCCAGTGCATCCGATTTCAGCCAGCATTTTATTCATGTTGCATTCCTTAGCCTTTGATTGTCCCAATCTTCCTGCAAGGCAGCAGATGATCTTTTCTGTAGGGGGATTCTGCCCTTAGATGGTCGGCCCTCTTAGGTTTACGAGCACCATCTGCCCGAGTCACTAGAGCCAGTCTCAGTTTACTTTAAAAAAAAAAAATACACAGTTTTTCATTCTAACAACTGTCGTAGTCCATATTTGTTCCTGGTTTGTTATCCCAATTTTTTTCTTCATTTCCCATTTTAAAAAGGAAAAAGAAAGAAATTCAAACGATGTTGCTTGTGGCCAGGTCCCTTTAATATGGTTATTTGTCTATTACAACATTTTTTAGTCAAATGCTAGCGGAACCGTAAACAAACCGACGGAAGGCAACAAAAAAAACCACCGTCGTAATTTCTTTGTACAATCACGAATCGCCACAATAATAAGAGAGTTATTAAATGTTATGTAGAGCCAGTCTTAACACACGGAGGTTAATCATGGGCAATATGGCAACAGATAAGAAGATCACTGGAGTTTGTAGAAATGTGGTTTTACAGAAGAATGTTGAGAATACCTTGGACAGCTAAGAAGAGTAATGAAAGCGTTCTGAAAGAGGCCAAAGCAAGAAGAAAGCTAATTTCCAATATTAGGAAGAAACAATCATTTTTTGGCCATGTAATGAGAAGAGAACAGGTGGAATATATTGTAACAACTGGGAAAATTGAGGTGACGAAGAGATAGTGGGAAGCAAAGAGAAAAGATACCAGACAGCGAGAATGGCTTGGCAGAAGGTCAACAACAGAAATGATAAATAACTGTCGTGATCGAAAGTTGTGGAGAGACATGATACCAGCAGGCCCGGTATTTGATGATGATGATGATTATTACAACATAGATGTGTTGACTCCTTGTTCTCATCACACCCCCACCCCTCTTTTTTTGCCTATTCTTCGTTACATATAAGTGGGGAGGGGTCGGGGTCTAAGTATAATGGGGGCTCAGTACATAAATCGGCTTGTTCCAGACACCTTAAATTACAGTACATATGTTATAACATGTACTTTGTGCTTGTGTACTGTGCCGTATTGTATCTATGTACACGGTTATTACCGTCCTTTAGCATTGATTTGTAAACGTCACTGCTAATGGCCGGGCAAAATAGCGTTTGAAGATAATAACGGAAGCATCACATACAGCAGAAAATATGCTAGGGGAAAAAAAAGAACTGAAGACAGGCCAGGGGGAAAAAAAAGATATTGCGATGTACGAATACTCTTAACACCATAGTGCTAGATCGAAGTAAACAGAACTATTATATTTCAATAGAAAATAAAGGGGCGGACTGCAGACGGTTCATTTTCGTCTACTCCTGGCTGCATGGCACATGTTGATAAATCGCCTTGACCTGTCTCATCATTCACCATTACTTTCATCCTTCAAAACTAAATAACCGTCAAAATCAATTTTCTCCACAATAGCCGTGCCTTGCTGGAACCACCCTTGCTACCAATGAATAAATAGCACACAACAAGAAAATAAACTGCTTTATCTTCGCCGTGTCTGATTGTGAATAGCTTTTCGCCTTTCATATTCTGTCAACAGCGCACTTCAATTTCTAAAGAAAAGAATTTAAAAAAAAACGTAGGGAAAGAAAGAAAAAAAAAATGAAAGCTATGAAAGCCACCACAACAAAATGCCTAAGACTGGCAAGGAAGAAAAGAAGAGAAAAAAAAATGGAGTTGCTTATGGCTGGGTGGGTGTCGTCACGAAAGCTGTCTTGGTCACAATTTTGTTGAATGGGCTCACCCTAATAACGGGAGATCAGCGTCTGAGCAAACGTTCGGCAGCCTTGTACAGATAGCGCAATAAATAGGACACAGCAAGTGCCTGCAATACAAGAATGCGCACGCGATGACCTCTTGGCATTTCTCTATTTCCGTGTTAATAGGGTCAAGTCTTGACCTGGAAAGTCTCGGGTTTTTTCCCACGCCCACGTCACTATTTTTATAATCAGCAGCAGATTGTGTTCTATTATTTAGTAAGTCATAACAAACTTGTATTGTTATCTTGTCTGTGTTATTGGGAGGGTGTTCTCTCATGAAAAAAAAAAAATAAACAATACAGGACTCAATAAATACTTATCTGTGTTGTTGGAGTACACACGAACTAGTAAACACAATATGTGCAAGATTATTTCAGATGTAAATATATTCATTATTTTCTCTTATTTCATTTTTATTTGCATGTCTTTGCTTTAATAGAGATACTTTTTTTATGACTATATCTTACCTAGGTTATTTGGATAAGTTGTAGCTCCAGTGATTATATTACTGGAATTGGCTTCTATATTTGAAAATCAAAATAGGGAAGTAATGTGGAAAAAAAAAGAACATAAAGGGGTATTCTGAAAGTCGTCACCCCAATATATAGTATAGCACAACATAATCAAGTTCACTATACTCCAGTAGAATAGATATGAGATATTCCAATAAGTGGGAATTTTGATGTATCACTCAAATGGATGTTTACAGAAGGTTAGAAAAGCACCATCCATCTATTCATCCTCATCGAGTGCCGTCTCTTGCTTTGTTGGTGCATGTTGTCATAGGTGACGTGTCCATCTTTTGATGTTACTCGTCCATGTCAGTCTTGGTCTGCCTCTTTTACTTTGTATTTCCCCCTCCAAGATTACTTTTACTAGACTGCAGTGTCATTTAACATGAACCATAAATCTCATGTCTTGTTTGAATTGTGTTTAGTAGTTCTCTTTTCATTTTTAGTTGTTTTAAGACTTCGTTTGTTTCTTTTCTTTCCATCCAATTCTTATTCTATGTGTGTAGTCTGTGTATACTTCTATTAGGAGTGATGTTAAGGAATGTTGAGAAGATATAGCATTTTGCTATTCTTCGTTTTAGTCCTGGTGTTATTTATTTTAATGTTAGTACATTCTTTCATGGCATTAAACTTACTTTTTGTCATTCCTTTTCTTTTGTTTATTCCAGTTTACATTTTCATCATTGGTTATAGTATGTCCAAGGTAGTTGTAGTTCTGAACTGTCTCCAGGTCTATTCCTTCAATTTTGCTATTCACTTGTAAGTTTTGAGTATTATCTTTGATTATGATCATAATTTTAGTCTTTTTATATTCACATCTAATGCATATTTATTGCTTATCATGTTTATTTCGTTTAGCAATTGTTGTAGATCTTCGTGATTTTCTACTAGTAATACAGTATATCACATTATCCTAGGTGTTCGATTCCCGCTGGGAGCAGTGTGAGTTGTACTCGTGGTTGGGGAAAAAAAAATACCCCCACAGTCGACCCAGCCATTGGCAGAAATGGGCACCAGGGTATTACCCTGGGAAGGTGAGGAATGTCGCCTCGCATCTGAGTTTAGATGCTTGAGGCGATGCTATACAGAAGTCTCAGAACATTTCTAGATAGGCGGACGAGCACATATGGGTGTAAACTCGCGTGCTAAGATGCCGGTTCAAGTCTCGTACTTTACCCTTACCTTTACATATCTTAGGCTATTGATTATCTTTCCATTAATGTTTAGGCCTAGGATCTCTGTGATGTTTTTGTAAACACAAATCTGTATGATAAATGACAGGATACAAACATATCAAGCCATCTGTATAGTTTGCAGAGATAGCTGCAGGTTTGCTGTTGATCTGACACTCAAATGCTTATAATGTTTCAGACATTTTACACTCTACTTGTATTATAGTCTTGTAAATACATCTTTAGATGTCATTCTTGATGATAAGTTCAAAGAAATCACAGCTCAAAGATGGTGATGTCTCCATACAGTTGTCCAGGTATGGTACAGGTGATTGCTGCAAGAGCCTTCTCTGTTAATCATATTTTGGACCTGACTGTAGCTTTAGTTCAGCAGTAGTTTTGTCTATGCCACAGTCATGTTAATCAGAGGTTCCTGTCCTTAAGGTTTTGAAAGATTATACTACCTGTATGTCCCATAACCCCATGAGCTATCCTGGTGATAGGGTCATCCAAGCCAGATTGGTCAGAAGGTTGGTACGAGATGAAGCAAGACACAACAATGCTCAAATGGAGGCACTGGGCTACATGCCGCATGTAACAATGAAATATTAGTTCTTACCATTGTGTTATATCTTCTATTTGGCTATCTTTACTTTAGATCTTCTATTTAGCTATCTTTGCTTTAGACATATTACTTATTAAACATGCACATTTTGTGCAGTTTGAATTGTATTTAATTTTAACAAATGTTGGTGCCAAGTACTGACATAGTGACACAGCTTATCCTGTGTCATGGTGTTGTTCCTACACTGCCAACATGGTACGGGGCAAAGAGTCAAGTTTGCATGATCAAAAAAAAAAAAAAAGATTTTAAAGCTGAAGGTGACAACCTCAATATATTATCATTCATTATGTGTTATATGAAGTGGACAGGGCACCCATCCAATAAGTGAACTGAGTGTGGTCAGCGACCTACAGCTGACTGCATGCGTTAGAATCAGCAGTGTTCCCCTCATATAACATGTAATAATATATTGAGGCTGTCACCATCTTCAGTGTCCAACATAAAAAAAAAAAATAAAAAGTAAAGTGCCCAGTCATGCCAAGTGGCGTGTAGAGAATATGGCGTTAGTGGCCATAATTTTTATAGACCTCCGGCACATGATTTTTGGAGTAATGTAGTCGGTATTACCTCCGTGCCGCTTTACTTTTCCAGACAAAATCTGGCATCCATTTAAGGCTGGGAAGCCGTCGGTTGGGTTCGAATCCAACCTCTTGTCCTTTGTAGTCAGTTCACTAACCACTGAGCTATACCGGCTCCCTAGTGTCCAACATAGATGATCAATACTCTGCTCACACCCCCCCCAGTGGGCTACTGGAAACAGACTACCCTGTCTAGCCAAATGAGTAGGGATCGAAGGAGGAGGGCAGCACAGATGCTACCACACAACAATGCATCTATGCCACTTAATATCCTTTTAAGGTCGGATGACATAGAGGACATATCATCTTACATCAAATGACACCTCTTTTTTTAGAATTTAACATGCACATACCCAAAATGGTCCCTTAGTCTAAAATTTGAAAATAGCTGGATTTATTAAATATTCAGTATATGTATTGTTTTAGGATACCAGCTGTAATGTCAATAATGTGTATAGTAGCAGCAGAGATCAGAATTTGGTTTTATCATTTGTAAAACATGTTTATTATTTCATTACAGAAAGTTTCCAGTACTTGTGAATTCTGTTACTGTCATTTAAAGAAAAAAATATTAAATTTGTGCTTTCTGTCCTGGGCATAGAGGTTTGAAATCCAATTGTATTAAAACATATATACATGAGTTATTATGTAAGTGAATTCTAATATAAGATTACTTCCTTTTATTTTTTTAGAGCAAATTTCACTTATAATGGTTGCTGTTTAGAGCCCATCTCTCTTTTTCAACTGCCTTCTACAAAAAAATTGTGTTCAAAGAAAATGTTTACAATTATTTTAACTATTTTCATGCAAGTATGAATGTTGTGAATCTACTGATGCAGTCTTCAGTGATGTGCTTATTCACCATTACCAATTATCTACTCCTTTTAAAATATATTAATTATTGAAGTACTTATTCCTCTCCTTTCTGTTTATACTTTGCGTTGACACTTTAAATTTCTATTCTTCTTTTTTTATCTTTTATTTTATCTACTCATCTATCTTATCAGGATCTTTACATTTTGTGAGCATTGCATGTACAATTGTATAATTACAATTTTTAAAATTAATCAGTTTTTCATTCATTACCAAGAAATTGTGTTAGAGTAATGCTGTGTGGTTAAACAAATAGGTGTTAATACTTCCCATACTGTTTATTGAGAAAAATGGTTAAATATTGGCCCTTTTAAAAAGTATTCAATCACTCTTTTGTTTCTGGTTGTTTGCATGCAATTTCAAGATGGTATGTTGTTGTATGTGACAAACACCATTTTACTATTTTTGTTGCCTTTTGGCTCCAATTTGAAAATTCTTATCTTTAATTATAATTATTTCAAAATTGTTTTCTGATAAATATAGAAGTATAATAATGTAAATTACTAGTGTTTTGTATTTGTTTTAAATATGCTAATGTTGCTGAATTTTAATAAAAAATATATTTACTTGGAGTGAAAAATATTTTCAAATAAATGATGAGTAGAAATTAGCTTGAATATAAAAAAAAACAATATTTAAGTTTAATGGGAACATATGGGGTCAACAATTATGTATAAGAGCACCTGATGACATCGTGTTGACAAATTCACTAACATGAGTTTTGTGAAAACATACATGGAGCTGATAATTGAGTAGAATGTTAATTTAATGAAAGAATAATGTGACAATTTAAAAAAAACATATTAGTTGGTAATAAGTATTAAAATATTTAATGCAACAACAAAGATAATAAATACAATTAGAATATGTGACACTTGCTGTCTGCAAAAATATAATTAATTTGTATGCACTTAATTGTAAGGAAAATGTTCTGCACATGGTTGTAGCAATAATTGCAGTCTCAATAAATCAAGCATCAGAATGAATTCTATCATGTGAATCTCATTATGAACTACGATACTCCCAGACATTGGTATTAAAACTTTACTATGCTAATTTCATTGGTGTTTTTTGTGCAGTGAGTGAAGTTAGGTGCATCATGTTTTTACCTGATTTGATATTTACTCATTTTGTGTTTATCTTTGTAGTCTTAATTGGTTTAAAAACCTAACGTTTAAATATTATGAATAATCAATGTCAATATTTTTGGAATGTTCCTCAAATGTTAACTAAGTGGTATGATATTATTGATTAATTGATGTAGTCAATAGTAGAACGTGAAACAATAGAAAATCTAACAAGTTGCTTTAAAGATCTGCTGGATCATTATAATATAAAACTGTTAATTTTATGTTGTTATGTGATTCACTATCTAGGATGTTTTGAAATTACATCGTTTGTTCTTTCATGTAGAAAGAAAAATTATTCATTATATTAATACCAAAAGCCGTGGCATCTAATTGTAGGTTCTAAACCATCATCAGCTTTGTAGTGGACACATTGACTGTTTTTTTTAATCATCATCACAGCTTTTCTGTATTGGAACATTTGTTATTTGACTACTTTTTTGCCTTGAGAAAGATCATTTAGTACCCACTTCATGGATTCATCAACACTTTTATTTTAAGCATGTTCTGTCGCTGACACATTTATTTCTGGATTCTTCTGTTGTTCTTAATTTTCTTTTCGTTTGTATCCATTTTCTTAGCTGTCACTGCTTTTTCCAATTGACAGTTGTCTAAAATTTAATTTGTAGTTATTATATATTGTCCATGAGATACAATTTTAAAAAAAATTCTTACACTACGATCATTGTTCAAAATATGTATGATAGTGTGTTACTTTCCAGACTTTGCTATGAAATTGGACATTGATATATGTATATGTGTATACAAAAAAGCACTTATTGAAAAAATCTGTTTATTTAGAGTTTTTGTTACAAATACTGAAGTAATTACATTATCACTGTTCATCATAGGCACACACACCCCTACACCCCTCCTCCTCAACCAATGCACTTACGCTACTGCTTAGAAACATCGGGAAAGGAATTATTTCGGGCAGGTGCACTTACACCGCCAGTTGGAACTTCACTCCACTTATCGCATTCTTCAGTAGACAGATGTAGTAGATATCGATTGCACAAGGTCAAGTGATTACAGAGGATGTCGGAATCCGCAATAGTTGAGATGCTGTTGCTCTAACACTTTATGGCCTCACATTGCTGTGAAGGAGATAAACTCTTGCCATTAACAATCCATGTAATTTCTGGCAAATAGCTGGCTTCAGATTTCCCCCTGAAGGTTTGAGCAGGAGTCTTGTCACAGTGCTTGCTCTATCTATGCATGTAGTGCACTAAGACCAGTCCCTTCTGGTCACAGAAAAAAGTCACTATGACTTTGCCAATAGAATGCTGTACCCACAACTTCTTCGGTTTCTGAGACAAAGTGTGGTTTCACTCAATGCTTTGTTGCTTTTGTTTGGTTTGTATAAGTGCATCAAGCTTTCCTCCACAGTGATAATGTGCTGCAAAAATGCTTTACTATCATACAGGTCTCATATTGGTGCAGAAGCTCTTAGCAAGCATTGATACATTTCCCGTTCACTTCAAGAGTCAATTGCTTGGGTACCCATCCTGTTCACACTTTTTGGGACTTAAACTGGACATGAGTGACAGAATGATTCAACACTGTCTACTATTGATGTCATCTTTTTGACTGCCAAACCAGTTTTTCATGTTACATTCTCCACAGCTGCAATGTTGTCTTCTGGAACTGTCTTGCTTGGGTTTTATCAGTCCATTTGTACACTTGTGTATTACTCATGCACCTGTAGTCATACTAAATTCTTCTACATCGACCTAGTTATTGAACTACCACGTGGTATCAAAGTGGCAATGTGTGCAGAATACCTGGTAATGTGGTGCATAGAGGAGTACGCAACAGTGGGCTCCAAATTGTTGCAAGAGCTATTAATGCAATGAACTCGTGGACATATAGATGGTGTATCAGCATCAATACAGAGAAATGCAGTACTACGCTTTTCACTCTCTCCCAAAACAAAATGCAGGAGCTAACTATATAAACAATGAGCCTGTGAAAGAAGACATACCAGTACTTACCTCAGAGTAACATTTGACAACAAACTACTTAGAAACAATAGATAAATAAGGGAACCCAAAAAGCAAGGAGGAAGTTAGCTATTCTAAGAAAGCTGCGTGGGACCACATGGGGTGCTAGTGAGGAAAATACCCAGTAAAATTTACAACAGAGTATACGCCCACATCTAGAATGTGTGTGCTGACACTATCTATTGGTAACTAATGGTCACAGCCTTTGCACACCTGACACTTGATTTGGGTTGTATACAAGATTTTAAAATACAACTCGTGCAGTTCCCCACTGAACCACTCTTGTATATGTGTATTATACATGTGATATAAATACATACCATACAAGAGTGGTTCTTGAAAACCACATGAGTTGTAAATTAAAATCACATGCAACCAAATTATGTCTGGTGCGTGGAGGAAGTGACTTGAGCTATCAATAGATATGGTTTGCTCGCACACACTTAAAACAATATTATCCTATAGACCCATAGATAATGTTGAAA